>JASFDF010000408.1:0-21179 GCA_036937115.1 Nidularia sp. FH-822889 | reverse complement strand
TGATTAGTAATATGTGAGTAAATGAATGAGTAAGTATTTCTATGATATACTGGAATGTCCAAGCATAATCTACAACATTATATTATCATAGGTTTAGAGCTTGATGGTAAAAGTGGAAGTGGTAATACAAATTTTTGGTCCCAAATCCGTGGAGTACCCAATCCAATCCAATCCAATCCATAAATGACTTTATCAGTGAGCTGGATATGGATACAGCACGGTCTGATCTGTGTTAGTCCCTAGGTTGATCCCTCGCATGGCTTTTGATGCACTCAAGACGCCTCAACAGCAGTGACCTTGAATCACATCTGCCTCGAGGTTGCGCCACACAAGGGTTTCTTCCGACTTCCACCATGTCTGAAACTGCAGTTGCATGCTCTGCTGGTGCTGGGAGTCGCGTTTCGACACGAATTTGCTTTCATTTCAAGAAAGGTTGCTGCCGATATGGTCAAGCATGCAAATATTCTCATGATATGACGGTGAGTAGAAGTTAGGAACACGACGCACACATAGTATCAATATTTCAATCTATACTGACGAGTTGCATTTGCAAAGCCAAACATAGGAGTTAGCGAACCTCATTTAATCAGTGGCACCAGCACGCCTTTGAACAGAAACCCAGCGTTCCGAAGCGCAGCCGTTTCTAAGGCTGCAGCTACCTTGTAAGTGTTTTAAGAGCACTTGTTCAGAGAATTATTTCTGATTATCTCAACAGACAGTCCGGTTCTGCGCCTACGGCTACGACCACAACTACAACGTCTCAAGTTGACATCTCAGTCAGTACGCGAACACCGAGTCTCGTGAACACAGCTACATCAACGGCTTCGAGTGCTCGTAAACAGTCGATCAAAGGAGACAGAAACTTATGCCGTGCGTGGAAGTGGGGAAGTTGTACAAGAGGTGATGGATGCCGCTTTGTACATGATTCACAGGTATGTTACATAGATGAATGCCTACCTCAGAGCACATTCCCAGACAGTGCAACACAATAGGTCCGCGATAATGATTTGCGAAACCTCCGATCCACTTCAAATGAACGAGCGCTAACTCAAGCTCGTCACACGGATGAGCAACAAGCCGTTCAGAAGAGCCTGGAAGACGCATTAGAAAAGTATGAATCCGACAGGAAGGAAGAGCTTTCTCGAAGGAAGATAGTCGAAGGAGAGAGTATTGGAAGCAGAGCGAAGGAAAGCGATCGAAGAACAGAGAAAAAGACGTGAGGCAGAGCGCAAGGAAGAAATAGCTCGCCAGCAAATCGAGCGTAAACGGCGAGAAGAAGCCGCTCGTAAGGCGCAACAAGAAGCATCAGAAGCTAAAAAGCAGAAAGAAGCCAGCGTTATATTCCAGCACGTAGCTCTAGGCTCGACCCTCGTAACTGTAAGGGCAGGAATCGAGCTCGAGCACATCATCAGCGGTTTCGAGTTATCCTGTCTTAAGGTGAAGAACCTTCCACGTAATGTGAGACGCGAAGAGGTCGCAGACCTTTTTACTCAGCAAGGGATAGAGCAATGCCATTTCTTCATCATCGACATGAAGCCAATGGACATGGGGAAGCGTATAGAGGCGACAGTATCAAGTTGAGGCCCTGGCACTTGGTTTGGATGGGATTGAATTTAGGGAAGACAATTTGCTCTTCGAAGTAGCATCACACAGCAACTCCTCGGAGACCATGGGATCGTCTGTACGCTATGCTAACGTGCTTACGATTTCCTGGCGAGTCCCTTCAGTGTCAATGATCGTGACATATCAGACGATGGATGAGGCACGGGAGAAAGCAAGATCTTTGAACCACGCTATGTGTTGCGGTCGCAGGGTGAAGGTCGAGATGAACCAGCCTCCACTCGGCCAAGCAATTGCATTACGATACTATAATCCTGCTTCGGTGAAGATCATAGGACTTGCACCAACTGTTCAAGTTTCCGAGGTAGAGGCATTTTCAGGCTCCCGGTCTGTAAAGCATTGCGAGCCATCGACTATAACCTTCAGGATTCACTCGAAACTTTGCGAGGCTATCTAGCGCGTCTGCCATACACCGCGCTGGGTTCGTTCAAGATCATGTCGGAGAATGTCCGAGATGGTAATATGTCAGTCAGAGTACAATTTGATCAGCGCGAACGCGCTGAAAAAGCTCTGGAATTTCTTACCTAACTATGCAAGAAGCCAGATCATCATGATCGATTTCCCGCGTGCCGACTATATCTTCCCATGGCTCTTCAGTACACCATTTCCATTCCACTTCAGCAATACCATGCGCAAAGACGTAGCTGGGACTCTCTTGCAGATGCCTGTGATATGAAGACATCGTTCCTTCGAGTAAACTTCGGGAATAATGATCAAGTGTTCATCCAGGTTTTGGGCGACGACAAGAAGGCTGTTGGTTCTTTGAAAGTCAGGGTTGAAACTCTCGTAGCGGGCGAAAGGCTCGATCCCAGCAACTGGCATGGCTCGTTCTCTTTACCGAAGGGCAGGCAGTTTTTAACCCAAATTCATACCACCACCGGCGTATATGTTCGCAGTGACTGGAAGCTTCAAGCTTTGAAATTATATGGAGATGGAGATGCATTGGATCATGCTCGACAGCTGATAAAAGAGGAAGTTGGCCGTCTTGCATCGTTAGAATGGCCTGTTCATCTTAAAAGACAGTCGGTCGGTTTTTTTGTCCGAAAGGGTCTGGCAGTGCTACAGGAACTTTTAGGAGAAGACAACGTGACCCTGGACCTAGCCTCATCGCCATGTAAACTTGTCATCCGGGGTGGGGAAGAAGCAAGAATCCACCTCTCTAGGCTTATGGAGGAGTCTGTCAACAATCTTATCGTCGACCAAGGGCAATTCCCAGACACGCATGAAGCATGCCCAATCTGCTACGAAAATGTTGTACACCCTGAACAACTAGTGTGTGGACATGCTTATTGCACAGTTTGCCTTCGCCACTATCTGGTATCTGCCCCCGATACAAAGAACTTTCCTTTGATATGTGTTGGGAATGAGGCAACCTGCAGAGTTCCGATCCCAATTCCGGTCATCCAAAGATTCATTCCACAGCAGCGCTTCAAGCAGTTGATCGATGTTGCATTTCTTGCATTTCTTGATCGTCATCCACAGCTTTTCAGATACTGCACGACACCGGATTGCACTCAGATATATCCCTGTAATGCAGAAACGACTGTCCTGCAGTGCCCTTCTTGTTTTTCAACCATTTGCACTGCTTGTCGTGAAGAAGCCCACGAGGGCATGTCTTGTGCAGAACGTAAGCTATACCAGGATCCTGCAGAACAGATGCGGCTGAATGATGCATGGGCGTCCGCAAATGGAGTGAAGAAATGTCCCGAGTGTGACGTATTCATTGAGAAGACTGCAGGATGTAATCACATGGCGTGTCGATGTGGTGCTCACATTTGCTGGAGATGTATGGGTGTTTTCAGCGCGCAGGAGATATATGAGCACATGCATGCAGAACATGGAGGCATCGACGGGAACAATGATCTACCCGAAAATCAACCTGTTCCAGTCGATTTCGCAGCTCAGCGTCACGAGCTTTTGCGCATAGAACGCGAACGTGATCAAATTCGAGAGGCAGAAATGCGAGCACGGCAAGTGAGGCAGGCGAGGGATGAACAACCGCGAAACGCGATTGTGCAGTGGCGAGAAGAACAGCTGCGTCGCGAGCGTGCCGCCGAGCAAAGAGCCCTTGACGAGCTTCTGCGCATAGAACGCGAACGTGTACAACTTCGAGGAGCAGAAGCGCGAGCATGGCAAATGAGGCAGCCGAGGGAAGAACAAGCACGAAAGGCGATTGTGCAGTGGCGAGAAGAACAGTTGCGTGACGAGCGTGCCACCGAGAGAAGAGCCCGGGAACAGAGGGACGCGGAACGCCGCGAAAGAAGGGGTTTCTGCATTATTATGTGAAAGTGCAGACTTGAATTCGAGATCGATCAATTTACTTGGCTGCAGTGGCAGGTAGCCCCGTCTTCGAAAGGGTACTATTTGAGGTTTTCATTCTGTGTAAATAGTATATACATGTCTAACATACCTTCAATGTTGAATACAGGTTTTGAATGCATCTCCAGCCAATGGTGAGCCTCCAGGCCCTAGCCGTTAAAGTTTTTCTCATGGTCTGATGTTCTTTATTGAACGTACCTTGAACATCGAAATTCGAATAATCCAGGACAGTCCTGGAAGGTTAAAAGTAAGAATCGAAGACGGCACGCGACACACGTCACCCTCAGTAAAAACGAAAATCGGCCAAAAGTCAGGGTCAAGTCAGGGTTTCGTAATATAATTGCCATTTGGTAAAAGTCAGTCATGTGGGAAAGTCATCTGTCAAACTCCTGCCATATTTGTCTAAAAATCTGAGGCATTCCTGACAATCAGTCAGACCAGGGTCAGGTTTCAGTTAAATCATAATATAAAGTACCCTTTTTGTTTGCTGCCTTAATCTTCGAATTTTTTTCATAATATATTGAAAATGGTATTTAAGATATAGTATAAATTTTTCTAAGCTCTCTGAAAGGAACACCACGAAAAATGAGGTAGAAAATGCCCTGACTTTTTACCTCACTAAATGGCAATTATATTACAACATCCTGACTTTGCCCGACTTCTGTTTTTACTGAGCGTCACCGGGCCCCGGACCTCGGCTGTCAGTACCTTGTTTTTTCGAATTCAAATTTAATTTTCAATATCATTGTGCCAATCATATACTAGGATCGCGGTGTAAAACCACCTTCCAGAGGATTGTAAGCCTGGGATCCACAGCAACGACTTACCACATGCGTGAGACGTCTCTAATGCGTCTCATAACACGACATCCCCTTAGATCACATGACCGCGATAGACAGAAGTTTTCGATTCCCCATCTATGCATCACAAACATTGTAGGATGCGTTGAATTTTTCCTGATTAAGGCCATGTTGAGGAGCAACAGTGAACATATACAGAAGGTAAGCAATTAAGATCCTGTCAGGAAATTGTGTTATGATGGAGCAAGGAAAATCGAAAGTAAAAGCCCACTTTATATTTTACAGGGCGAGCAGCTTTCCTACACAACAGGAATAACCGATACTGAAAGGCAGGAAATGTCAAAGTAACAAACCGCCAGTATAGTAGCGTGTACGGCGCTGTTATGGTATGCACGCAATATAATTATATTTCCATTCGTTACCATATTATAGTACTCACCGTTAAAGCTATATAGTTCTCGCACTTATCTATTTAGCTTGTTTCATAGTTGTTTCACTTACTTCGTATATAAGGCTTGTACTTGACGTCGTACCACCTTAGTCCGTTCTTATGCTGACTGAGGTGAGTACTCCGTCTCGTTGTGTTCTCGTACTCTTACTGATTACCCTATGTAGATATATTTGTTCCCATAGGTACTATACTACAATATGCTACAGTCCGTTCCTACGCTGACTGAGATATATTTGTTCCCATAGGAAAGCTTCTCGATTACAGGGGAGCAATTCATTAACATCTTCCTTCACCCGCCACCTTTCAGGAATAAAGTGATTTGAATATTTTCTGAAGTTTTCTGGATGGCGATGCATAGCACATACTGGCACATGCAGAGTGGTATTAGTAAGAATCCACTACCCCAAGATCTGAGTACCAGTTATGCCAATGGTCCTCGGCTGTCATATCACCGATCCCCGATCCATAACGAACGGCCAGCTGCCCGTGTTTGTCTGCATGACGGAGTTCAGTGCCTGTCAAGAGTTGGGGTTGTACGAGCTTCGTGCTTGTGGTCAGAAGGTGGCAGTGTGTGGGAATATTCTGATAAGCTGTATATAGACTGTATTTACCTTGTCTATGTACCTTGCCCGAGTGGACCCATGTCCACAATCCATCCCCCTTTGTTGTTTGCTCTCATCTGCCTCTGAGTTATTGGAGGAGAGTGGCACTCCCTAACAGGAGTTTTAATAGTGCCCCCGGTTGACTTTCAGCCACAAGCATCAACTCTCCGCGATGCCACCAGTTCATCTGCACCGCCTGCAAAACTGCCCATGCCAATCCTAAATGACGAGCAATTCCACTGGGACCAGGTGGAGCGCGCCCCCACTTAGCATCACAGTTGAATTTCTCAACGTAACTCACAACAAGTGTTGAAATCGAGCTTCCATTTTTCTGTCAGTCTAACAAGATTTTCAG
This sequence comes from Nidularia sp. FH-822889, assembly GCA_036937115.1. NCBI lineage: Eukaryota > Fungi > Basidiomycota > Agaricomycetes > Agaricales > Nidulariaceae > Nidularia > Nidularia sp. FH-822889. The sequence continues at coordinate 15,032 of JASFDF010000408.1, read as the reverse complement.
GTGTGCTTACAAAGTCTGATACTCTGCCCATCGGTACTACTGGTGCGCGTCAACGCTGGAAGAGCGTGATTGAGGGAGAATTACATCATCTTAGGCGCGGTTACTACTGTGTTCGCCTTCCTGATGATGAAGAACCTGCTCGAAATAAAACTGCGTTTATGCTTGTTGTTGGAACACAGTTCTTTAACAGCAGTAGAGCTTGAGCGGTGTAAAAACGACCCATTCTCAGAGTGGAGACTACTCTCGCACTCGAAAGTACGCCGTTATTGACCCAGAACATCCACTATCTGGAATCAGTAAACGCGAAATGGATTTCTCAATACGCTTATCAAGAGAAACATGCAATTAGGTTCTATGCTTCACCAGTCGAGTGTGACGACGACGATGGTCTGAGTGAATCGAGCTCACCTGAATGACTGGGACAATATCATGAGGAGCTAGCGGTGATGGTCAAAGCTCGAGCTTACATTCAGGTCGCCTACAAGGTGAGTACTTATTAGCATTACATGTGAATTTTAGTATCTACGAGTTTTAACCTCGCAGTGCGTGATCGACCATATTCCACTCACCATAGAACATGGTCTTGACCGACAACTAACTTCTAGCTTACAAAAGAACTTATTTTTAAGCATATTGCAAACGATAACGCGAGAGAAAGGATGGAGGAGCTCCTACGGGAAGATCCGGTAATTGCCAACAAGCGTAGATCCCTGGAGGGAAGAAAAGCGCGGTTGTATGAAATTAAGCAGAAGTTGGATGCTTTCGGTCATTAGGCTATTTAGTTCGTTCCATGTCGACGTCGGACAGCGAGAAGTTCGTTCTGAATTTCTTGATACTCTCTTTGTATTTGTGTTCTCAAATGATGACTTGTAAGAACTTTTAAAACGGGACTTAGCAACTGGTTTAGAAATCAGCTCCGCATTGACACTACAATCGGCTCACATTGATCCCTGAAGGCCTGACAACTGAAAGTCTTACAATCCTCCTGCTGTAATGTGCGCTGCGAACGTGACTCTGTGGCTGCCGAGAGGCCTCGCAATGAGCCGTGGGAAACGGCATCACGGCAAGAACGCGTCTGACGTTGGAATCGACCTCTGTACGCTGCTTCCATGCTCCCTCGAGCAGTAACACACGTTCCCTCCGTTCTTCGATGCATCCAACGCCCTCCAAGAGCATATGTACAAAAATGTCATAGCATTTTCAACTTCAGAGGCTTCACATCTACCAAACACCAAGCAAACTACCGATATGTTCGTTTTGGAGATCCCGCCGAGGGACCAAAGGTCGGCCAGGGCGGCTATCGTGACTACAAGAACGATCCGAGAGTGAGAATTGGAGCTATTCTCGGCGGCCTTGGGGTCGTCTATTATGTTGCGCAGTGAGCATACTCGTCACTACCTGATCTATACTGATTCTTAGCGTGTAGTCTGGAACAGGTTCCCCAGACTGGTCGATGGAGATTCATGAACACAGGCCCTAAAGCCGAGGCGAAGGTACGTCTATTCTATGTGAATCGCAAGTAATACTCTCCCCATATAACTTAATCTCTCCTAAGATAGGTGAACTCGCCCGCGACGAAATACGCGCAGAGATGCAGGGCAAAATCCTGCCGCTCAACCACCCAATAACACGGCATGTCCGGCGCGTTGTCTCGCGTATACTAGCCTATTCCGAGCTCGGCTCCCTTAGTGAGGAGCACACGCCGTCATTCTTAGACTCCCTGCGCATGGGCGTGGGTATGGGAGCCGACTCGTGGACCCCAGATGCTGACTATGGTGCGTCAGCGGACGCATCGTATGGTCCAGAAAAGAAATGGGATGTGATAGTGGTGAACGATAACAAGATGATAAATGCCATGGCAGTTCCTGGTCAGTGTTGTAGTTGTTCTAGGGAGGAATACTAACCCTTGGGCAACGACAGGTCTTGTCGTCGTGTTCACTGGGATCCTGCCGGTATGTCAGGACGAAGAAGGTCTTGCTGCTGTCCTGTCGCATGGTCAGTCTCCCTCCCTCCGGATCTATATCTCTCTTCTCATTACTACTTCCTCTCTTCTATCCAGAGATCGGACATGTGGGTGAGCCTATACACTTCCGTCGCAAACTAGAGCGTATTTGACAGTATATCCAGTCGCACGGCACACTGCAGAGCGAATATCATCCCAAACCATCTACTACGGCTTTCTGTTCATCCTCCAACTCTTTGGATTTGATTGGGGTCTCTCGAAGGTCGGCCACCAGCTGCTACTCGACCTACCCAACTCCCGAATGCAGGAGCGCGAGGGTAAGTGCCCCTCGTGTACCTGTGCCTGCTCTTACTGAATCCATTATAGCCGACCTTATCGGTCTACGACTGATGTCGAGGGCGTGCTACAACCCAAAGGCTGCACCTGAGTGAGTCCCCTTCCGTGTACCTAGCCTCTCACAGCAGCTGACGATGACTATCTATAGGATGTTCAATCGCCTCGGGAAAGTTGAGGCGAAGATATCCTCGCGTGTGGATTTCAGTTTCTTGAACACACACCCGTCCTCAGCGAGTCGTGTCAAGGTGCGTCCTACCGTTCTCCCAGCGGACCGGGCATCTGAAGCTGATATTTGACGACGCAGTACCTGGAAGAGCATCTCCCAGAGGGCTATGCTATCCTCAATTCGAATCCAGAATGTGGCCAGATGATAGAGCAATTTGAGCATTTCCGTGACACAGCAAGATCGATCCGAGTGAATGACCAGGGTGGATGGACTTTGGCATGAGATCATGGGAGACGGTAGGATTAGATATAATATGTATTTGTGGATTGTAATATCAGCCAGGGGCTGAAGTGGTACATTTATGCGATAGTCATGCTGTGATGTTTGAATAGTCTATGAGTGGTGTGGGGCACAATGGCTAGCGAGGATAATCTCTTCATCCTTTATAATCCGCGCTTCAGAAAGGTCCGTGCCTCTTCCCATCCCATCCTCTCCCTCTCCTTCCCCATCGCCTCGCCTCTCCTCTTCTCCTCATCATCTACCCTCTTCCAATCCTCATACTGCACCACTCTTCCCTCCTCAATTGCCACCTTGACCTCCTCCGGCGGGTCCTCAGGATGCGGCTTCGGATTGAGCACCGCCTCCGTGACACTATCGTCCACGACCGCCTCATCTGGAGGCGGGGACACCGGCGTTGTGCTCATCTCCTCCCCTTTCGGCATCGCATCCGTGATCATCGTATCCGCCACCGCGTACGCGTCGATCATCGTCGACGCCAGCACACCCTTCGCGCCGGTGGACGCCCACCCGGAGGCGTATACGTTCCTGAGGATACGGCCTGTCGAGGATACCACACGCCCGGAGAGCACGCGCAGGTGCCGGGCACCAGGATCGTAGAAGGGTGATGTGGGTTCGCCGTGGAAACCGAGGGAGGTGACAACGAGGTCGGTAGGGTGCGTTGAGGTGTTGCCTGTGGGCACGGCGCGGAGCGTAGCGGGGTCAACAGTGGTATGGGATAGGGAGAGCTGCGGAGTGGGAGAGTCGGATGAGGGTGGTGTAAGCCCAACGGGGGAACGGAAGAAGTCGAGGGACCAGGTCTTCGAGGTAGTGCCTGGGGCATTTTTGGATCCCTTGCTGAGGAGCTGGAGAACGCGCGACTGCTGGCGGGTGAGGGGCTCCTTCGTTGGAGGGGTGAGAATGGCAGGGTCCAATGGCACCATGGATGCTTCGGGAAGGTTGATCATCTCACGAAGCTCCTTCATGGTGAACGCGGCTTCGAGGGGACCACGTCGGCCGACGATAGAAACGTGCTTGACGGTGGAGCGTGCAAGGACATCAAGCACGGATTGGGGAACATCGTATTTGGATAGTACGGAGACGTTCGTTAGGAGCATACGGGCGACGTCTAGTGAGACATTTCCATTCCCTATGATGGAAACGTGCGATACTTTGTCGAGGGCTGGAGGTGGAGGTTTGTTCGGATGCTGGGTATACCAATGCACGAGTGAGAGTGCAGGTATGCAGTACTCAGATGGTTGGAGAGCAGCGTGAAGAGTAGGGAGTGTGCAGCCTGTGGCGAATAGCACGTGCGAGTAGTTTTTGAAGATCGAAGTCAATGGTAATTGCACGACCTGTGGCAGTGGCGTTGCAGCATCACCAACATTGACATTTCCGAAGAAACGAAATCGTGGGTCCGTAGCTGTACCATCGAACTTATGAGTGCAGTTCTATAAAGAAAGGTACAATCAGCACAACATCGGTGAATGAACAGATACAACGTCGCACGCATGGATAGGTTGAAGGTCCGTTCGAGAATCCAGAGTCGCACCAATGGTCCTACCCTCCAGCGGCCAGTCCCATCATATATGCGCAACGTAGCATCTCTACAAGGTACTCGCCTTGACTTCCGGATGGTCTGGCGCGACGCCGTACCTCACAAGCCCATGAGGTGCCCAGAGACGATCATACAAGTGCACTCGCAGTGCAGGCGCTTCTGTTTGGGGTAGCAAGGAAAGAATTCTCGACGCGACATAGAAAGCGGAGGGTCCGCCACCCACAATAGCGAGCTTCATTGGTGTCATCGACGAGTAGACGCGTTCGTGTAGTGACGGAGGACATGACTCGGTACGCGGGAACCCGCGGCCGAACACTATTGCAATATTTCTTCCTAGGGCCGCAGCCAAACATCATGTTTAACGCATCTGAATTTTGTCTGAATTCGGACCTCCAGCTAGTTGTAGACTCTACAGAGTGAAAGCTGCTAGCTTAAAACCGAAACCGCCCCCCATCCAGCGAAAAAAAAAAACCTGAGATGCGGGTGTCCCCGTATTTTTAGGTAGCGGGATCGACGGAAAGTTTTGTTGGAATATTGGGTTGCAGTTTGAGAGTGTTTCGCGATGTCACCGCATTTACACATACATCTCACTTCCTTTAGTTTATATTATTGTGGCTTTTCTATGATTAACTGCATTTGTATATTTGTTTTAGGCTTACAGTATATAGGTAGTCTACAATTGTTGTATGTACTCATCTGTTTGCCCTCTTGGAACCCCCCCCCTCCTTATCCTTCTGAGGACAAACTGTCTCTGATGTCATTGAGACTGCGTCGTTTATTTTAACAAGTTTTGCTAGATTCAGAGTCTCGTAGACTGTTAAATAGGTGTCGGTTTGGAATGAAAAACAGACTTGTTGCAATCTTCATATAGATTACATTTAATAGATCCAGATTTTCTTAATTGCATTTAAATCAAGTTGGAGGTGCTGATGAGAAAGGAGCTCCATTGGCTTGTGACTGTTGCACTACTCCTGCTGACTCCCAGATTGTGTCCTTAAGATCCTCCAGAACACAAAGTCCATGTAAGTATTGAGCTAATTGCAGCTGCATTAATTCAGGATATGTGATGATGTTGTGCTGTTGCCTGGCTTTGCCTGGCTCTGCTTTGAGGGCTCCAACCATCTGTTGGACTTCCAAAGGGATAATCAACAGATATACGAGCTTAATGTAAGGAGCTCTGTATCCTGAAGATTGAGACTGACACTGTGGACATTGGCTTCTAAATCCACCAGATTTAGAGAGGATAAATAGTGGATAAAATGAAAATATATACATATCCCCATCTGCCAGATATGGGGAGAATATATTCATAATACATTCTACAATAAATCCAATCTTTATTTGCCATATTTACAATAAATATGGTGAATAAAGATTGGATTTATTGTAGAACATATTATGAATATATTCTCCCCATATCTGGCAGATAGGGGTACATATATATTTTCATTTTATCCAGTATTTATTCTCTCTAAATCTGGTGGATTTAGAAGCCAACATCTGCAGTGTGACAAATGAAATTTAGTGATCATGAAGCACATCACATTCAAAAAGACTTACAGTCAGTTATTTCATATCTTGGTTTATAGCATCTGACACCATGCAATATAATTATAAGAATTATCTGCATCAAGTTGAAGATGGTGGAATATGAGCAAAAGTCCAGATAGAAACAGACAAAGTAATTTTAATAAAAATATCTATGTGTGTATATTTGAAGATGAATAAAAGAAGCTAGCATGAAGATGCTGTGAAATTTAGTATTATCAGTAGCATTGTGTGTGTGTATGAGTTTAAATAATATAAATTCATTACTATATTGCTAGCCAGGTAAGAAAGTGTATGTAGAATACTATGTAGTAGGCAATTAATGAGGTATGCATTAGATTTGAAATATATAATAGCTCGTCTGAGAAACCGTCTACTGGAATGAAAGCGACATATTGATATTTTATTCTTCACATCAGTGTACACTAAAAGACGAGACATTGGATGGCTTTCTGTAAGCATTTTAGATAGATTATTTCGGTATAATCAACTCGGAGATTGAATTTTGAGATAATCTATTCTGTTTAGTCCTCCGTAAGCCATTCAATTAAAGTAAGCAGATTAAATCTTATCTTTCTCCCACCATGATGGATATCGATGATCAACTTCCCTGGTGCATATTAGAGGACACAGACATAGATGCTGACAATGTAGAAGTTGATTTTTTTGAAATGGTTGAGGTTGTGTAGGTGGATAGTGGAGGCGGCCTTGGAAATCGGAGGAAAGATGATCGATGAAGAGAATGGAGGGCGTGAGAACAAATTTGTGACCAAAAAAGGAGCGTTGTTTAGTGCTGTTGTGAAAAACAATTTATTCGAGGCTGGATTAATCTGTAGATGGGGTCTTGACCCTCTGAACAGATTTACATTTATTCGAGGGCATTGAGATATAATCCATTTGTTCCACCTTCCTAATTAAGCACAGCTTCATGGCAAAGACCCTTGAAATATTTTAATCTACCTCATTTTCAAGTAAAATACCTTACGGAAAGTCATTCATTAGATTTGAACTGATAAAACGGGTGACTTTCCATAAGGTTTTCAAATAGATTAATCTGACATGAAATGTTTCTGAGATTGAAATACAAAGTTTATGGCGATAATCTAATCGTTTTATGCCTCTGTAAGCAATCTGACTAAAATAATCTGATTGTATGTTGACCACATCTCTTTACCTGACATGGACAACAACATACAGCTCACATGGTACATCCTGGAAGATGAAGACAAGGCTCAGGATGAGGCAGAAGACAAGCTGTTGGAAGCTGCAGGTGTCATGATGGGCATTACCTTTTCACTGTTGATGAGGCCAGACGGCATCACGCTGATCGGCATCGACAAACCCGACAATACCTTGTCTGTGCCGAGCTTCTCCCTAACCCTCGGGGAGAGACGGCATGGCAGTGCCTTTACCAAGCTCGCAGTGACCCGACATCTAGGTACATATCTTGAAAGGTTTTGTGCATTTTTTGCGATTTATATGGGTAGATTGAGGTCATTGAGGCTTTGAAAAGAGGAGATGATAATCGATAGGGTGTGGGAAGGTGCGCGGGAACGTATTGGGCTGCGATGAGCTCTACCAAATATAGGTGTTGTTTGGTGTTGCTGTATCCAAAATCGTTTATTCGAGGGTAGATTAAACTGTAGATGGGGTCTTTACCCTCTTTACAGATTAAGGTTTATACAAGGGCATCGAGGAATATTCCTCTTGCTTCTCCTTCCTAATTGAGCTCGGCTGAACGGCAGAAGCTCTCAAAATATTATTATACTTTGCATTTCCGATTAAAAAACTTTACGGAAAGTCACCCGATGGGCAATTGGGTTCTGCATAATGACTAAATAGTCGCATCCCATCTTCTCACCGGCAACTTCCCAATTTAGGCACCCAAACAGGTACCAGAGAGGACAAGGATGAGACTACGTACTTAAATAAAGACAAGCGTGAAGCATTTGTAACCATTTTTAGTACGAAGACCGTGACAAGTTGAGAATGTAAACGTGATGTAATCCAACACCAATTCTATTCGAATAAATGGTGGTAACTTCTCCTTCTTGCTGGAAGAACCACAAGCCGAGTAAAAGTGGACACGAAAAAAATAAATAAGGTTTTACAAACTAGTTCTACAACACACTATACACTTGGCTGAAGGTCCGTGGGTGGTGTTCTCTGCGGCCGCTTCTTGCGATAATACATGACCAGCTCTGCCGACTGTCTCCAGATATACTGGCGCACCGCTGCCAAGCTCATATCGAAGGGCAAAATCACTTCGTTGCATAGAATCTCGTACACGTCCTCGGCGCGTGGGTGTACTGAGCCGTGGTGCTGACTGGAGTGGTGCTGGGTGTCCACGGAGGAGCGAATGGAACCTGCGCGTGATTCTGGGGATACTTTGTCGAGTTTATCTTGGACCTATAAGAGCGGGAAGATTAATATCACGAGCGAGACAAAGAGGATGGAGGAAAGGCACGAACGTGGATAGATATTTTTCGAATTCGCAGGTATCTGCTAGCAGTAAGCTTTGACTGGGTTCTAGACACGAAGAGTCATAATCAGCTAGGACGAACACAAATGCCCATCCCAAAACTCACGTATTCAACAACTCCGGCAACGGCTCCACCTCCGGATCCTTATTCCACGGTAGCAGCACAAAGCTGACCTTTGCCAGCGGCGTCGCATTGGGCATCTTATTCAGCAGCAGGTATTCCAGTAGCCACATCGGCATGGCCTCCTCCAGCGCCTTCGTGTCGTGCTGTGTGCTTGCCACATTCCCCCGGTACAGCACAGTGTAGCTCGGGAAACCCTCGTCTGAGATGAAGAGCTGTGTGTGCGGGGGCATGTTATGCAGAGGGGCCTCGAGCGAGCTCGGGGGCGTCAGGGGTCCGCTGAGCAGGGTTTGGAGAGCACTCTTGGGAGGTTCGGGACCGGGGTTGGTATCCTGTAACCACCGAGCAACACGAATGAGTACAACAAACAACCCACCAAGATCGAGACAGAACTCACGTTCAAAAGTGGCGTCTCAACCACCTGCACCACGGGACTCGCCACCTCACTCACCGGCCTCTTCCCCGCCCCGCCCCTTCCAAAGTTCTTCAACTTCCCCATGATTCCACTCGGCGTCATCGGCGTCTGCGGCAGCTGCTGGTCCGCCTTGCTCGGCCCCATCCACCCTGAAAAGTCGTCAGGCGTCGCAGGTACTCCGCCGGGAAAGGACGGCGTCCCGCCCTGCAGCGATGGCCGGCGCGTGCGGATGGAGAAGTAGTCCCCGGCAGGGGCGGCAGGAGCGGGGGTGTCTTTGCCCCCTGCCGACGATGGAGGCGGCAGCGCTGGGGTGGTGCCATCCAGTGTCCCGGATCTGGCGCGGGGGGTGGGTGTGCCCTCGTGCGCTGGGGTGTCGAGAGGGTACAGGGGTATCAGCGGTGCCAGGATCGGGGACGCGCGGACGGAGGGCAGAGCAGGCGGCAGGAGGGCGGGGAGCATGCTAGGCGCGCAAGTGACGCTGGATGTGCTTGGGACGTGGGGTTTAGGGGAGTCGGGGGATGAGGAGGTTGATGAAACGCGGAGGCGTTTGTCTGCTTCCGCATGGTGTGGGTGGGGATGGTGGTGGGAGTGCGAGGGAGCGCGGCCGATACTGGGCGGGAGAGCGCCGTCTTGTTGCTGCTGGCTCTGTCGTCTTTGTCGCACCTCCTCCTTGATGAATCCCGCGAACAGGTTCCGCAGAACCCACTTCCCGATATTCACTACAACACAACACCGTCAGTCCCCCAGTCCCACAAAATCAACAAAACCTCAGGCACTTACACTTCGATTCGTCATTAAACCCCCTCTCTCCCTTAAACCCCACCTCATCCGCATACACCTCCGCCTCAAAGCACCGCTCCCCAACATGCACCGCTAACACTCCTCCCCTCGTATCAACCGCACACCACGCGGACACCACCGCCTCTCCCTCAATCCGCTCCCGCACCCTCTCCAGCGCCTCCCGCGGGCTCATGTCCTCCTTGTCCCCTTCAGACACTCCACCCCCACTACCCGCACCGCCCTCCGTGCTCGCCTGCGACCCGCCCTTCCGCCCCAACACCTCCCCGTGCGCATATACCCCCCGACACACACCCCGCACCACATCCCACACCGCCACCTCCCCGCGCGTATCTACCGCCAGTGCGTGCATTCTATCGTTCATCAATAGGCACCTTACCACCCCCGGGGCTCCGGGGATGGTGCTCTCCGGCTTCACGCACACAGGCTCCGCCTCTTTCAGCAGCTCTCTCACTTCGTATAGTGCTAGGGGCGTGGGCTCCGCGGTCGGGGGGTACAAGCTCAGGGATAGGGAGAACGAAGACTCGTCCTGGGAATGTTGCTTGGGCGGGGACGGCGGGTGGAACGACGTGGGGATGGACGATCGTGCCGGCAGGCGGGGCACGCTCATGATGCTCGCTGCCGAATAGAGCGTCGCCACCTCTGGATCACGAGTACGCGTGGGGAGGGAGGAGGAGTATGTGTCTTCGGGGGCGGGGAGGCGCACGAGGCTGGCGAGGGGGAGGCCGAAGGCCGTCTGCGTTTGATCGTCCACTTTGGTAGTGGCGACGGTGGGATCTGATGCCAGACTTGGCACCGACTCCCCAAAGGACTGCCCGCCCCCGCGCGAAGACGGCCGGGTAGACGCTTCCGACGCCGTTCCTGCACGCTTCCTCCCTCCTCCCCCGCCTGGACTCGAAGCACTCGGCGTCTGCCCAATCTCCCACTCCGTATAGCTCCCTGCCCTAACCGCTCTCCTCGACGGAACCGCCCACCTCCTCACACTACTCGTCCCCGCCGCAGCCCACGCCAGCTGATCGTCCATCACACAGATCTTCGTGATGCCCATGCCCCGGCTGCCTTCTGCCTTCAGTTCCTTCCCTCCTCCTTCGGCCCCCTCATCCTCGTCTCCCACATCCCGGGCCAGCAGCACACACTCCCCCTCCTCCAGCCTCTTGCACCCCTCTACATCGACGCGCGCCAGCAGACCCGCCCGGTCGGCAGAATAGAACGTTTCCAAGGTGGGATGGGAGGAGGAGAGCGCCCAGACAGAGTCGGTGTGGTGCGTGAAGGTGTGCAGGCACCGCTGGGTCGTAAGGGACCACAGTTTTATTGAGGCTGTGGAGAGGGGAGAGGAGTCAGATACTATTAGTGATAAATTTGAGAGGAAGACATACCGTCTGCTGAGCCCGTAAGGAGCTGTTAGATATAACCATCAGTAAACCCGGTATGAAGGAATGAAACAAAGGAAGCCACGCACGTATCGCGAATCATCCGAAATCAAAATCGCCCTAATATTATCCGTATGCCCGACCAACTTCCCGGACCTCTTCCCTGCCCGTGGATCCCACAACCTCACCACCCTCTCAGGGGAGCCAGACGCAATGACGTGCCCGAACGGGTCGGCGGCGAGGGCATATATGGAGGCTTTGGGCGCATTTGCGTCTGGGGGGGAGAGGGTGAGCACTGGAGTGGGTGCGTTGGAGGAGGTGGATGGGTTTTGGGAGGAATTTGGGTTGGAGGAAAATTGGGACGGAGAAGGGGAAGAACGCGTGAGGTCCCAGAGCTTGATAGTGCGGTCGAAGGAGCCTGAGGCGATATAGTTCTGCGTTCGACTTTACGGGAGTAGGGTTAGTGTTTTGAATAGACGACAAGCGCGAATGGGAGTTGAGCAAGAAGGGGACATACCAGTGCGCGAGACACCGGACGTAATCAGAATGCGTGCCGATGGTTACTGGGTCAGAGGGCGTGGAGGAGTGCGGGTTCCAGGCTTTAACGGTGCCATCAGAGGAGGCGGATATCACTGGGAAGAAGTATGAGCTGGATTAAGAGTGAAACGAGGGAAGGGGTAGGACGAACCAGTTTGGTTGTAATTGCAGAGCAGGATATCGTTCACCCAGTCCGTGTGCGCTTCGGCGCACTGGCGGAACTGACTTGGCTGTTGGATGGATAATTACATTCAGTACACGAAATAGATAAGATAACCAAGAAACGCACTGTCCCGGGCACAAACCTCCCCGCATCCATCTCCCACTCCATCTCCAACGGCACCTCCCCCACCCGACTCGCCGCGCGCTGTCGTCGCTGCACCACGCCCGGCATCACCTCGCCTAGCACATCTCCATCCCCGACACCCCCCTCGCCTTCCTCTCCCTCTTCGTCGATCGCATCGTCTCCCCACCCTGTCAGCGCCTCCCACCTTCCTCGCTCCCCCACCCCAACCGGCCCTGTGCGCCGGCGCGTCGGGACGCCCAAGTCCCACGCGATGACCTGCCCATCGCGGCCCCCTGTGTAGAGGATGCCCTCGGGGCACGCGCGCCCCGCGAGCTGCGTTGAAGCGTCCAAAGCAAGGGCCGCGACGCCCAGCCGATGCCGCGGTGTGTGGGGTGCGGGGTCGGGGGTGGGGGTGGGTGATGGGGGAGAAGGCGAGGAGAGGGGGATAAGGAGCGGGCCGATGGCGCCAAGGCGGGAGGCATCGGGCGGAGGTAGCTGGAGGCGCGGGACGGGGTCGGTTGGGGGAGGGAGGACGTACGTGACCCTGCGGCGTGATTGGACCATCGGTTAGGACTGGGGAGACCCGTGGTCCGGGTCCACTCAGTCGTGGACCAGTACGGGCAGATTGTGTGCTTTCGTCGTGGTTCTTCGTATTGCTGAACGAGCACTGGCCGTTGTTGATGGCGATGATGAACAGGTCCTTGTCGCACTTGGACTTGATGAGCTCGCTGCTTGAACGGGTTGACAGGCTTGGACTCGCATCAAGTTGTGCCTGATCACACTGCGCGCCATGTTTGGTGTGCACGCCCGTCCATTCCAAACAATGCTCAGCGCGCATCAACGGATTTGACCGGTTTCCTCCAAGTTTGCCCTGGCCCCAGGCCCCCACCAGCGCCAACGTTCTCGATTGCGTCCCAGACAGCGCTACGCAAATATCCAACCTTTGCTTCAAGTATATTGTATCCCATACTAAAGCGCACATCCACTAAGTGCTGAGCGCTCAACTGAGAGCTCAAGAGCCACAAGTATACTTTCCTCATTAGTCACAACTTTAAGAACACGAAGGAGCATTGATCTACAACGATATCACTTATACGGATCGCTACTTTCCCAGCCCATTTCAAAAGTGCTTCATAGGCAAGAATGCGAACGGGAACTTTGAAACCAATTGCTGTCCCTTCTTTAAAGTTCTTAAAAGTCGTCAATTGAGAAGACAAATACAAAGAGAGTATCAAGAAATTCAGAACGAGCTTCTCGTCGTCCGATGTCGACACGGAACGAACTAAATAGCCTAACGATTGAAATCATCCAACTTCTGTTTGATTTCATTCAACCGCACTTTTCGTCCCTGCGCTTGTCGGCAATCGCCGGATCTTCCTGTAAGAGATCTTCCATCCTTTCTCTCGCGTTATCATCTTGCAATAAGCTCGAAAATAAGTTCTTCTGCAAGCTAGAAGCTAGCTGCTGATTCAGGGCATGATCTATAGTTAGTGGGATATGGTCGATCACACGCTGTCCGACCAAGACAGTCAGCGAAGCTCATAGATACTAATATTCTTATGCATTGCTGATAGTAAGCACTGACCTTGTATGCGACCTGAAAATAAGCTCGAACTTTCGCCATTACAACTAGTTCCTCGTTGTATTTCCCCCGTGGTTCAGATGAATCCGATTCATCATCCTCATCAAAATTGTCTGGCTGTGGGGATGGAACGTTGATACGGCGGGATTCAGCTGGTTGAAGAAAGAATCTACTAGAATATTTTTTTTGATCGGTGTACTCGGAAAGCCACTTATTATTTACTGATTCCAGGTAGTGGGTGTTCTGGGTGAATAATGGCGTACTTTCGAGCGCGAGAGCAGTCTCCACTCTGAGAAGTGCATTGCTTTTGCACGTCTCAAGTTCTGCTGCTGTTAAAGAACTGTATTCCCAGTAACAGACATAAATACAGCTTCAATTCCCATGAAGGAAGTAAAAGGCACACCGGATATAATTCTCAAGATCTCTGAATTGCCCAAAGTGAATCTTCATAAGAGAATCAAGAAGCTTCGATGTCCTATTGAAAACGTCTTGAAAGCAGGAGAGCGCGGGATCCCGCCAAAGCTTAGTGTACATCAGAATTAGCGACTTAGTCGCCTCGAAAGGAACATGTACAGGAAGTTCCCATCCAATAGAGCTATAATATGTAGTTATGAATTAGACAATATTCCGTTAAACAGCGAGAAATAGTCTGACTTGGCGATGACCTTCCTCACATAAGTCAAATCTCTCGGTGGTGTGGTTTTCTGGGAACCAAGACTCTGCACCTCATCTTCGGAACTAAACTTTTCAGGATCCCGATACTGTTTGTAACCTACAAATGGCCGAAAGTCCGGACGGGTCGCCCAAATGTCCTTCTTGAATTGAAAGTATCGACGGCGGTTTGCTTGCGTGAGAGACTTGTGGCTGTCTGCCGAGACGGCTGATTGGAAATCCTCACAGAAGCTGGTCATACGAAGCAGAATTTCGGTAGAAGGCTCGGTAGTAGGAAGTGGTGGAAGAAGAGAAAGTTGCTCAATGCACTCTTTCAGAAGCTTGTCGACAGTTTCTTTAAACTTCGGGAGACTACGGAGGAAAATTAGTGATGGAGTTAATTACGGTGAGCTCGTAAACTAACTTGTTTTCAATTAATCGTACAAGGAGCTCGCTGATGTCGGAGACGAAATTAGGAATACCAAAACGTCTGCGATCCTGGATATCGTTCCACGGCGAAGTGGTGTCAAAGAACTGTGTCGCTAGTGTCTGGGACTCTGTCCGAGTGATATTTCGAGCACGTTCTTCATCATCAGGAAGGCGAACACAGTAGTAACCATGCCTAAGGTGATGCGATTCTCCCTTAATCACTTTCTTCCAGCGCTGACGTGCACCAGTAGCACCGATGGGCAGAGTGTCAGGCTTTGTAAGCACACCTGAAATCTAGTCAGACATTGTACGAAGTGGAAGACAGGCTCAACTCACCTATTGTTCGCTCTCCATCCGGGTCGGCATCCCTAGCAAGTCTGACCGCCTGTTGGTTCTCCATGTCATCTAAATATATATCTCAATCAGTGGTGATACTATGTTGGAATAGACGCCCGAAACTTATCGGACCGTCAAGTGTGCTCGGGCATTATGGAAAGCACCCGAATATTCTCAA
>JASFDF010000407.1:0-21202 GCA_036937115.1 Nidularia sp. FH-822889 | reverse complement strand
TGCACTTGAGCAACTACAGTTGTGAGCGGGGTCGGTCTAAAGATCAAGGCATCTAAGGCTGAAACGTTACTGATGTTCGGCCAAACAATCCTCGTCGTAATGAAGTCTGGGATGCCGGGCATATGTGAGAGAAAGGGGTTGAAGCACGACTGAAGCTTGAATTCGTGTTGAAGTTTTCCAAAGGAATTGCCGTGAGTTGGATGGTTTCTCTGAAGTTCGCTGAACATTCAGAGTTATGCATGTGTACCGAGCCGTCATCGATACCTTACTTGCATAGATAGTATGGACGCGACAGTCACGATGCATGATGCGGTCCCAAATCCCGATAGTCTGCATCATAGGTGAAACGAGATCGAGGCAGCGCGTGATTCTTTTCGGGCCAGGGAATGCCGGGCAGACAACACCGGTGTCAGCTTTCTGTTCCTCCCTCCCCATTCTATACACCCGACGAGGTTCTGGTCGGTCATAGGAGTCCAAAAAGTTGGTATTGCCACTGGAGAACCTCCTTTTTCACTCTCGGACTCACCATGAAGCCACGAGCTTAGGCATTTGACAATCGCAAAATAACAGTTTTTGGTTCCGGAGGCGCGAAGTGGCATTGCATTCTGCAAGGCTTTCCGTTCTGGCTCATGGCCGTCTGCATATATGTCGAAAATGGGGGTTTTCTCTTCGTAGTAGGGTGTGGAATGGGTTAGTGGCAAAGGTGCGAGGTGGCATATCTCCAATATAGAAGTTGTTTTAAATTTCTAGGGACGTGAGCCTATTTTGGCTTCGTCACTTTCTCTTCTCCAACTCAGCGTCGGATATGCATAGGAACGCATAGGCTTTTTACGCTCGTGCTTGCCCTCGTCTTGAATCATGCTGGCCGAACTCAGTCTGGCCAAACCCCCTCTGTCTTTGAGTCTAGCGGGTAGGATTCAGCTGTTAACACGACTGCAGATCTTCAGACGGTTCTGACTCACATTCTGGACGGCTTCTATGATCATCTGACGTCTTTCTCATTCCGTGTTTTGTGTTGTTCAGCCTAACGTTGGTTGGGCGGCTGCTATCTCTCCGTAACCAGATGGCTCAACCGGTGAGAAACACATCTACTGCGTCTTTCTCGTAAGGTATTTTGCATCGTGTACCCAGCGCTGGCGGGGCGGCTGCTAGCTGGCCGTGCTCCGATGGCACAACCGGCGAGAAACATATCCACTGTGCCTTTCTCGCAAGGTCTTTCACGTCGTTTAGTCTAGCGCTGGCTGCTGCTATCTGATTGTGTTCGGATGGTGCAACCGGCGAGAAACACGTCCACTGCGTCTTGCCTAGGTGTTTCGCATCGTTCAGCCTAGAGCTGATTGGGCAGCTGCTATCTGGCCGTATCAGATCGTTCAACTGGTGAGAAGCATGCCCACTGCGTCTCTCGCAAGGTGTTTTGCGTCGTTCCTCCTAGCGCTAGTGGGGATGGCTGCTCTCTGATCGTGATTAGATGGCTCAACCGGCGAAAACCACGTCCACTGCGTCTTACTCGCAAAGTATTTCGGTAGGGCGGCTGCTACCCGCCCGTGCTTGAATGGTTCAACCAGCGAGAGACGCGTTTACTGTGTCTTTTTCGCCAGATGTTTTCGCGTCGTTCATCCTAGCGCCAGCAGAGCGGCTGCTGTCAGGTCGCGATCAGATGGTTCAACCGGTGAGAAACATATCTCCTGCGAGTTTGCGAACTCCCTGCTAGGCTACGGATGTCCGGAGAGACGCGTGCACATCCAACGGTCCCCAGGAGCTAGACAAGCTTATGAAATCCTGTCGGGACTGTGAATGCTTCAGACATAGATGACACACTTTATCAGCGGTCAACGTCTATTTTGTCTCCAGCGGCTCGTTCGACAGACGCTGTTCGGCTGCCAATTGCCCATGAACGCGAACTTGACAGATAGAAAATAGATTTGCAGTTAACGCTCACTATCACGAGGTGTCTGCCGTCGCTTCTGTTGACGTCTTCCCATGCTAGGAGCTGTGGACGTCTGATCTGCGATGACGATAGCAGTATCCTGGGTTATTGGTTGCTATTCCGAGTTCTTGATAACAAGCAAGGGCTCTTGCTCATCGTCTTTGGAAGGCTTTGATTCGGTGAAACTTCGTCCTCCACGGGACGATATGGGTCTGGAGTTTCAGGAATCTTGTAACGATTTCGGTGAACATACCAGAAGGCTTTGGACCTATTCCTAAGAGAGAGGATGGATGTCAGTGCCTCCTTTTCGCTATCCCTACAATCGATGACCAAATAGGGTTGCTTACAGATCCACCGTTCTCTAATCTTGAAACCTTGCTGTCTTTTGTTGGCCTGGGGTCAGCGTAGACGCCAGTCTGATGGTGCGAAAGTACCGAGATTCATTTATAAAACTTGATGCTTCAAGCTGTCAAAAGTGTCGTGTGGGATCGTGCATAAATAAGCCACGTATCTGCCGTACTCTTTACTTATCCCCCATCCCCAATATCGCTGCACCCTCAGCAGTATCACTGTACCACACTGTGGTGAGGGAGTAATCCTCTCGACAAAGCTATCTACCTCGTGTTCATCTTGCCTATTCGATGTTTCCATTCCTCACTACCGGTGCTGACATACCTCGGCAGGGTATTGGTACCAACACATTACAATCGAGGAAAGTGAGTATTTTCCAGGCTTCCAGTTCCTGCGGCTGTGTGGCTTCTTGGATTTTGGGTGGACATGACGTTTTGATGGTTGAAATACTCCTTGCGGGCCGATATTTCCAACAGTCGAGGCTTCCTCGCACCCAGCTGCCATTCATTTTCTAATACATCGTAACTGCAGCGTGGTTCCGGGGTTCCATCAAAGGTTCCGCAGCATTCCCGTCGACCAAGAGTTGCCGCCTGCTCTCTTCCGGTATAAAGCACACCACTTCCAGCACCCACCTTCGGAATAGCTGGCAGCTTCAACCTCTGTACTCGTCGTGGACTACACCTCCCCGCTTATGAGCATCCGTCTCACAGACGGCCTGCGCGACGCGGTGAGTCATCCTACAGCCGTTCATTTACACAAGTAGCTGACAGTCCCCAGTGGCTACAGACCTTCCTGCAGATACATGTATACGATACGGGCCCCCAAGTTAGCTTTACACTGCAGCAGTCGCGCAATGGCGAAGTTTTCTCCATCGTTCGTATAGATATGGCAAGTGCGGGTGCTCTAGGGCCACTGCCTGCCCATCTGTTGGCTAGGAGTGTGTGGTATCCTGTCGGGAGTTATCTTCATCTCATCAGTACATGGTCCTCTCGTGATAAAATCCTCCTCGTGCGTAGCTCTTGCCTCCCACTGCCATACATGATAACTAACATAAGCAGTGGGTGTACAGATCGTAGAGATCGCACGTGCGATTGAGCGACAGCATGCGAGGGGCATGGTTCATGGTGATATATTCCCGGTGTGTACTCCTCTAGGAATCTTACATTTGAAACTATAATTAATACTCTGGGTAGGATAACGTCCTCATTAGTGAGGATGGGGAGGTGATTGTGGCGAGGAACGGTCACTACACCGCTGGTCAGCGTCGTGCCTCTCGTGTGCCGCTACAAAAGTCTATCCGCTACAAATCCCGAGAGGAGCTCAACATGGATGCGGTACCTACACCTACTCCCACGATGGACGTGTATGGGTGGGCTGTCAGTGCGGTTGCTGTGAGTTCATCTATTTGCTTCATGCTCGTGTTTTAAATGCTATATATATAGATTTTCAATGGTCAAGCTCCTTTCCCTGGTTTTACGCTTGTGAAGGCAGTAACAGAAATTTTTAACCACGGCCATAGACGCATTACCAAGCCCACTACCATGAGCGAGGAGTTGTGGGCTATTCTTAGAGATTGTTGGTTAAAGGGTCCTACCGAGCGCGTCACAATGCAGCATGTTGTTGCGGCTTTAACGTCTCTTGCTTAAACTACATACATCTGGCCAATCGTCATTTTCATATCGCAGGTACCGATATATAGTAATGTCCTGAATGAACTTTGCCTAACATGATGTATATGGACTCCACGTAGAATATTAAAAAGCCTCGATGAGTTGATTATAATAAGCCATGTACGATAATCTCCAGTCCTTAGTAAATCCTACTACCCTCCGCAGATGATTCCGCTCTCGACAGTGCGTGCAATCAATTCGACCATCATCGGCAGTGTCTGGTGATTTTCCAGCAACCACTGACTGGTTTCATTAGCAGATTCCAGCCTGTGTAATTTATACTAAAAGCGAGTCGATCGATCGTATAGACGCAAGCCTTGAACTTCAGAGGAGCGAGGTGGGACTCGGAGCATGCATATAGTTTTGGTATCTCGCGGCGGCTTTTTCGTTGCTAAGATCATGATTCTTGCCGACTCGGAACTAGTACAACTTAGTTTGTCGAAGTTGCCGTGGTTTATATGATTTGCTGGGCGTCCTAAACGCAGTATCTCCTAGCTTTGCTCTGGCTTCGATGCAGTTTGTAGGATACGCAAGGCATCGGCTACTTGACTCCCGACACGATGATCGTTCGTAGGCCGCCGGCATCAGAAGGAGACCAAGGCATGTTATTTCTGAAAGCTGGCAAACAACAACCATTGTCACTATCACTGCCGACTCTTGGCTAACTCCCCACTGGCAAATCTTGCGCGCCATGCTACCGAGCTGGGGCCTAGCTTCGGAGTTCCATAAAGGAATCCACCGGGTACTTTGTTGGATAGAGAACGTCCACCGTCCACCTCCACCCCGTAATCCACCATGTAGCCGGCAATTCCGTCCGTCTCAGGTTCTGCAACAGTGACGAACACCACGACGATATTCACCGCTACGGTCTACCACATCCCTTCAGCCCACTCACCCCTCTCGCAAACTACCCTAAGAACTGCATCACTTACGTGCACCGCTTCACGATTCGATGGCAACTAATCTCATATCGACAATGTCAGGTTTCCGAGATGAATAACTTTCATGTCATAACCCTAATATCCCATTCACTTTTCTATTGGTCATAATATCATCTTTATGCCATATCTTTGCCTGTTGGTACATAGAATATTTGCCCGTCATTAGTGCTTCCTAAATCTTAGGCTTGTCTCTGTAGCTTGACCTAAGAGGATGGTCTTGCCATAGTAACGCGATGAGTTTGGCTATAATCCTAGGATTTCCCAAGAGCAACAAATCTTCTGAATTAGATACGATGTCGCTTTGCGCTCTCTGGTTGAAGGAGTGCTGTGACGGCAAATCAAATATGCGTCCCATCAAGAAGACCATCCCAGAATCCCTGGGTGCTATGTAAGTTATCTCTCCCTTCCCATTTCTTCGAAAGCATTTACTTGCTACCGTTGCGTGCTTGGATAATATCACTGCATGGCCGCTGGTAGCATTAGCTGTGTGCAATAATGTCCTGAATGAAGTATTTGCCTTAACCAATGGTGCATGAATCTGCTTCTGACGATGTCATTCGCGTTATATGATGTCTATCGCCGCTCATAAAAAACATGGAAAAGGCTTGAATGTTTTAATTGCGATAAGCTCAGTCTGCCCCGTGCCCTCTTGCTATACTACCACATATCCGCAGCTGTTTCCGTAGGCGAATCAACTATCGCCTCCAGTTTCCTGGCGATCTTCTAATAGTGGCTCATTAAAAGTGAAAGCTACTTATATTGGTATATAGATTTCAGCAGATTTTCAGTCTGTCTAATTGTTATCGATGCTTCATCGATCATATGATATAGACACAACGCCCTGCGATTCTGAAGGGAGAGGTTCAAAAAGAACGATAGCTTTTACTCTAGGCACCGGTATTTTCTCTTCTTTCATGATTGTTACCGAACTAGAGCAACTTCATTGCTCTTGTGACTTGTGAGCAGGGTTGGTCTGCGATGCTAACGTTGGAAAATTAACAGTTCAAAGTATGGGGATCGTGAAGGACGCTTAACTTAGCTTGGAAGTTTCAAGGGTTCCATTGTGTTGAAGTTTGTCAGAGGAATTGCCGTGAGTTAGATGATTCAGATTCGCTGAACATTTTCAGTACCGAGTCATCATCCATACCTTACTAGCAGTAACTAGTACAATGCCGACGAGGTGACAGTGATGACGACGTGGTCGCCACAGTGCAGGATTGTACGCTCGGTGGTGGAAGTTTGAAGCCTGAAGCACGATCGGGTCTTGGCGCGTGATATTTTAGGATTAGTGGTCAAACAATTCATCCATGTTTCAACCTTCTCCTTTCCTCTCTCCTGGTGAGCTTGTGGCCCAGACTATTAGGTATCGTAAAGGAGCCCTTAACGTACTTGGTTGTGCGGAGACTTTCGATACCCACCCTCTAAGAGAGCATGAAGCCGCGACCATAGAAGTCTTCAGGCATCATCAAAATCCCAGGGATTCCCGTTCAACTGTCGACTTCTGGCTTCGACGGCTAGAGGTAGCATGACGTTCTTCGTATTGGGCTCAGGATTATTTGCGTTGCATGTCGAACATTGGGCCTATCTTGTAATGGCGAAGCTTGGAAATGGGAGCACATCACAAGGTACGAGGTTGCACGATCGAATTTTTCTCTGGCATAAAAACATGTTTTCTAGGGACACGAGCTCGCTTCAGCTTCGGTAGCTTCTGTCACCCAATCCAGTGCGTGATATGCACAGGAATACATAAGTATTTTCACGCTTGTGCTCGCCCTCGGTGGAATCGTGTTGGCCGAACTTAGTCCCGTCAAGCTCCCTCTTTTCGGGCCTGGCAGGTAGCATTTAAACGTCGATACGAGTTCAAACGGAGCCGACTCACACACTGGACGATTTCTATAGCCATCTAATTCACTCTTTCTTACTTGTTCGCAGCGATCCTAAGATGGTTCAGCTAGCGCTGGCGGGGTGGCTGACATCTGGTCGTGATCAGATAGTTCAATACGGTGAGAAACGTCCGCCCCCAGTTCACAACCCCGCACTAAGCTTCTGGATGGCCACAGAGATGCTTATACGTCCATCGGTGCCCAGTAGCGGGGCGCAGGGCGAGTGTTTAAACTGGATATGCTCATGAAATCCAATGGACTGCGCGTGCATCAACCATGGATAACCTACCTTAGCGGCCGTGCTAGAAGTTGATATCTATTCTGTCGCGAGCGGCTAGTGTCACTCTTGTCGACAGAGGGTATTTGGCTGCTGATTGCCCTTGAAGAAAAGCTCGGCTGATAAAGGGTAGATTTCCAGTTAACGCCCACTACTACGAGGTGCCTGGTGTCCCTGTAGACATCTGTCCATGCCAGGAGTTGTGTCCATCTCGTCTGCAAAAGCCATTATCCTGCATTCTCCCTGGTGGTCATGCTTGGGCTGAGCTTGATCTGACCAAACTTCCTCTGTTTGGATCTAGCGAGCAGAGTTTAGAAGTGAATATGCGTGAAGATGGCACCGACTCGCACCCCTGGAGACTTAAAAATCCGTCTAGGATGTCTTCTTCGAGGTGTTTGGGGTCACAACTGAGGCGGTTTAACCCAGCGCAGGTAGAATGGTTGATGCCTGGTCTTCAGATGGCTCAATCCGGTGAGAAAACATCCACTACCAGCCTACGACCCGTAATAAGCTGAGAATGTTCACAGAGGTGCTTGTACCATCCACCTGCGCCCATGAGCTGGGTGCAAAGCGTGTCTGAGTTGCATAAGCACATAGAATACTGTCGAAGCTTCAGATATGAACGACACACCTTGGTAGTCCAATAGTGCCAGAGGTCAACGTCTATTCTGCCGCCAGCGTCTAGTGTCACTCTTGTCAACAGAGGGTGTTCGGCTGCTGACCCCCTGTGAATGAGGGCTCGACAGATAAAGGATAGGGTGGCGGTTAATGCCCACTATCACGAGGTGCCTGTCTTTTATTCCCGTCGACGTTTGCCCATGCTAGGAGCTGTGGTCTACGATGGCAGTTATCCTGCATGCTCCGTAGAGACTAATATGCAAAGAGCGCTTCTAGAGCATTCTCTTCGTCTTCGTCGGGTATCCCTGCACTTGGAGCAGGTGGTACTGCGGTCTTCCATCTGGTCCGGAGTTTCTGGAATCTTGGAATAGGATTTGGCGAACCTGTCACAGGATTCAGCCTGACTCCTGAGTAAGAAAATTTACGTTAGTGCCTCCATTCGCTAGTCCTGGAATGGATGACCAACCAATATTGTCTACAGCTTCATCCATGAAATGAAGCCTTGAAACCTTGAAGGAGTTGGGCTACCCCGAGCCAATGCAGGCGCCAACATGGCGATGCCCAAACACCGGCGCACGTTGTAAAAAAAGCTTGATGATTTCTCAAGGCTGTCATGTATCGTGTGGAGTTCCGTGCACAAATATGCACCATGTATCTCCTGTCCCTCTTTCTTACTTCCAGTCGCTAGTATCCTCAACGATACCACCATATCCTCAAGAGCCTTGATGGTCTCGACAAAATTCGTTGCCTTGAATTCCATCCTTCCTTTCCATATTTTCCACGCCTCAGTTCTGACACGAAGATGTCTTTGTGGACATCAGCACCAGCGCAAGGCGAATTCAAACGGCGACCTTCAGAGCGTATTAGACATCCAGCTCCCGCCGTTCATCGCCTTTCTCCTTAGGCCAGATCAGACGTCGAGGTGAAGATGCATCTGAGTTTTAATGGTTGTGTATGTGGATTGCGACATTCACAGTGGCCGCCTCCACGGTGTAGGAATTCCATCAGTCCACCGGCCTTCCTCTGCTTTATAGTCACATCGGCGTATCGGGGCAGTCATGTCGTTGACTGCGAGCGGAATTCTAAACAATGATCAATAAATAAGGGATCTCTCCATGCACCCTTAGCCTTACCGATCCCACCCTCTCCAGCTACTTTCCTTTCGGCTCCTGGCGGTTTACGCCCTCGGGTTGCAGTTGGACTGTAGCTTTCCGATTATGAGCACTCCTCGCTCTGCGAGCTTCCCTAACGAGGCGAGTACTTCTTTTGTGCGAACGTGTTCGTTCACACCAGGAACTGATAATTCCCTGGCTGCCAGACCTCATTGCAGATAGTTCTACACGATTTGAGCCCAGGAAATCGCTTTATCCAAAGGCAGTCGCATAGTGACTTCTCGTACATTATTCTTGACGACATAACGAGTGCGGTTGTTCTGTGGTCGTCGGGTGCCCGTGCGGTGGCTAGTATTGTACGGGGTTCTATCGAGAGCTACCTTCACCTTACCGGTGCATTGTCCCCTCACGGTCAACTTCGCCTCGTAAGTCTCTCTGTCTCTCGTAAGTATACCCGGCAGCTGATGAGGGGGTCAATGATATATAGCTTATAGAGATTGCACGTGTTATTGGATGGCATCATGCGAGGGATATAGTGCATGGTGATATACACCCGGTAAATCCCTCTCAGATGTTTTTTACTTGTAAGAGGTTAACTAATACTCACCGTAGGGTAACTTTGTTATTGACGAAAATGGTGCTGTGATTGTGGCGAGGGTCGGCCTTTATACCGCTGCTCAACACCTTGCCTCTCGTGTGCCTTTGCAGCAGTCTATTCGCTACAAATCTCGAGAAGAACTCGCCATGGATGCGGTGTATAGCCCCACACCCGCAATGGACGTTTACGCATGGGCCGTCAGCGCATTTGCCGTGAGTCAGTCTCTTTACCTGTATGATTTTTTTCTAAACATAAAATTCATGTAGATCCTCAGTGGCCACGCGCCTTTTCCGAACTGCAGACACGCCCAGGCAGCAAGTGAAATCTCCATGCACGGCCACACACGCCTCCCCAAACCCGTTAATATATGCGAAGATTTATGGTCTATTCTTCGAGATTGTTGGAAGGATTCTGATGAGCGTCCCACGATGCAACATGTTGTCTCGGCATTAACATCTCTAGCCTCGAGTGGCTCTACGTCTGGTAGATCGTAATTCCCATCTCGCATCTCGCATGACATGTCCATGTAGTAGAAAATTATGATCATGAACCTCAAGTTCCACTACAATATGACCAGGCAGTCGATAGATGCGCCTTCTAGGGCTTGGCAGATCGTGATTGAACGCCCGGGTTTTAAAGCATTACGATTCTTGAAGGCCTATGTAAGTTGTAGATCTCTTCCCATTTATTGATACGGTGATGTCTTGAATGAACTACATACCGTAATTGACGTCATTTGCCTTGGCCAATGCTTAATACTTCCCGCAATGATTCACCTTACATGATGTCTATCGCCGCGACGACTTAGAACATGAAAAGCCTCAATGAATTGATTATGATAAGCCGCGTATAGCTTCCTCGTTGTATAGTACTGCTATCTGTCGACGATTTCGCCTCCACCGACCCTACGATCGACAGTCTTCCGATCCTTTTCCAACAACCACTGGTTGAATGTGAACGATTTCATTGCTAGATTTCAACCTGTCTAATTGATACCGATACTTAGGTATGCATCAATCGTATAGACGCCTAACAGAGATTCAAAGAGAAGAGCTTGAAGTATGATTCCTTCTGACATTTCGCTGGGATCTTTTCGCTAGTCTTGCACGATCGTTGCTGAACTGGAGCAACATTATTCCTGTTCTGACTTGTGAACAGGGTCGGTCTCTGACATCCTCAATTGGGCCGTTACTGAAACTTGATTACCAGACCCCAGTCCTCCAAAGCTGAAAATTCCTAGCACACTAGTTCCATGAGATCGTAAGAGACGTTGGGATGAAAGATCGGATACTTTCAGAAGTGCTACTGGCATTGCTCCTGACTGTGAAAGTTAGAAAATGTAATCTGTACCGAGCAACTCATCGACTGCCTACAATCAGCGGTGCTGACACGATGGTCGCGATCGTAGGCCGCCGGTATCAGGAGCAAGATCGACGAGGGCTTGTTAGGTTTGAAAGCTGGCAAACAACAACGGTGTCATTACCGTTGCCGCCTCCCGAGTCCCCGCCTCCATGCTCCATCATACTGCATGCCTATCCAAACTGCGGCCTGGCTGCATAGTACCATACAGGAGCCCACCATGATCTTAGCTGTGCAGAGAACGACCATCTTCATCCCGTGATCCGCTGTGAAGCCACGAGCATACGCGTCTTAGTTATCGCATAAATCTCTTCAATGATTCCTGGCTCGACATGACATAATCTTCTTGCACTAGGTTCAGAGCCGCTTGCATTGCAAGTGGAATAGAGGATTTACTTTGAGGTGGTGGGGTTTCAAATGGGCGACAAAAGGTGCGAGGTTGCATAATTCAATGTTATCCGGGTATAAAAACATATTTCATAGAATTTTGAGCCCGAATTGGCTGCAATATTTCTGCTTGGTGAAGCCCGATACAGTGAATTTTACATAGGAACAGGTAAGCTTTTTTGCGCTTGTGCTTGTGCTCCTAGACCCTAGAGGTAGTCTGGCCAAATTCAGTCTGGGTCTAGCACTCAGAGTTTTAGACGCGAATAAGCGTTCAGATGGTGCCGACTCATACCTTAGCGACGTAAAAGACCGTCTAGGATGCTTTCGGTGTATTTTTTCGCGTCTCGATCGAGATAATTCAATCTAGCGCGGATAGAGTGGCTGATATGCGGTCGTCATCAGATGGTTTTCACCAGTGACAAAACATCCATTCCCAGTTTGTGAACCCAACACTGAGCTGTGGATGCACACAGAGAAGCTTGCCGCCGGAGCCGTGACCCAGGACTAGATGTAGGGCGAGTGTCGCGGCTGGATCAGTTCATGAAGTACTATCGGGATCGTGGATGCTATTCAGATATGGATGACATACCTAGCAATCATCATAGGGGCAAGTTCTATCCTGTCGCGAGCGGCTAGTGTCAGTTTGTCGGCAGAAGCGTCCAGCTGCTGATTGCCTTTTAATGAAAACTCGACGGATAAAGGATAGATTGGCAGTTAACGCCCGCTATCACGAGTTACCTGTCTTCGGTCCCCGTAGACATCTGCCCATGGCGGGAGTTGTGACCACCTGGTTTGCGATGGTAGTCATCCTGTGTTCTCCCTAACGAGTATACTGTGATATGCGAAGAAAACTTCTAGAGCATTCTCTTCGTCATTGGAATGCATCCCTCCGGGTCGTATTGTGGCCTTCATTTCGCCTATGGATTTGGGGGTTTCACCAATCTTGTAACAGATTTCAATAAACCTATCAGAAGATCCTGGTTGATTCTTGAGGGAAGAGATTTATGTCAGTACCTCCGCTCGCTAGCCATACAATCGATGACTAACCGTTGTTGTATACAGATCCACCCCCGTTTGACTGTGGCACTGTAAAAGTTGGAAGGTCTTTGTTGATGTTCCCAGCCCTTGTAAGCGTCATCATGGCGGTGCGTAAACACCGAATCAATCTATGCAGAAAAACACATGATGTTTCTCGAGCTGTCAAAGTCTCGTGGGGTCTCATGCGCAAGTATTCCACGTAAGTAATATTTGCTCATTCATTCTGAGCGGTGAGCTTGAGAATGTACCGGAGATGCAGTTCTTGCCTTCTTCGTGCTCTCCTTAGGCCAGGTCGGATTCCGGATCGAAGAAGTTGCATTTTGATGGTCATATATGTGCGTTGCGAAGTTCTCATCGATCCCTCCCGAATGTACGAGTCTCAGTGCGTCCTTCGCTTTCATATCACACCGGACTACCGGTACGTCATTTTCGTGGCCGCGGCGATGGTTAATTCCAAGTAGCAATCAATGGTTTAGGGTCCTTCAACCCCCATGCTCCCTCTAGGTTAAAACCCTACTGCGTCAACTCGTTTCTTCTGAGCTCCTGGTGGCTTCGACCTCCAGGATCCTGATGGATTCTAATGCTTCTGCTATCGGCGCTCGCTATACCATTACCTTTCCTAACGAGGCGAGTCTCTTATACCCTTCCTTCGTCCAGACAAGTTGTCTGACCGCCAGACCTCATTGCAGATACGTCTACATGAAGACGACTCGGGAACTCGCTTTTTGCTGGAGCAATCTCACAATGGGATCATTTTGTACATCTTTTTCGTCGACGTGATGAGCATAGCTGTTCTAGGGTCCCCGCATGCCCGTGTGCTGGTTAGTGCTGTATGGCGCCCTGTTGGGAGCTATCTTCACATCATCAGTACATGGTCCTCTGGCGATCGAGTTCGCCTGGTATTGCAGCCCTTCAATGCCGTAACTAGTCCCGCCAGCTGACGAAACGAACAATGCGCAGATTACCGAGACTGCACGCTCTATTCAGCGCCTGCATGCTAGCGGTGTAGTGCATGGTGATATATTTCCCGTCCGTATTTTTCAAAGCAATTTATTTTAGACCGTAGTTTTAATGCTCTTTGTAGGACAACTTCTTCGTCAACGAGAATGGCGGTGTGACCGTGGCCAGAGCAGGTCTTTACACCGCTGTTCAGCACCTTTTCTCTCGTGTGCGTCTGCAGCAGTCTATACGCTATAAGTCCCGTGAAGAGCTTGCCATGGGTGCGGTGTATAGACCCACACCCGCAATGGACGTTTACGCATGGGCTGTCAGTGCAGTCGCTGTCAGTTTGTCTACTTTCCTAGGTGACCGTTTTCTAAACATAACACGAGTATAGATTTTCAGTGGTCATCTGCCTTTCCCAACCTATGGGGATGCCCGGGCAACAAGCGAAATCTTCATGCACGGCCACACACGCCTCTCCAAGCCTGCTAACATGGGCGAGGATTTATGGATTGTTCTTCGAGATTGTTGGAAGCGGTCTACTGAGTGTCCTACCATACAGGATGTTGTCTTGGTGTTAGGATCTATAGCTTGAATTTCCTTTACGTTTTCCAATTGCAATTCTCATTTCATTGACCATATACCAGGATACTTTAGACTCTTCTTGGGTTCGATCACAATAAGAACGGTTCCTGATCTAGTCTAAGGCAACTATATGGCAGCTTCGAACTGCGGGCATCTGTAACTTTTTGATATTCTATTAGTGAAGCAATCAATTAGTCCATCCCGTAGATCACGCTACGTAACTTGGACTACATAACACGTACTATTTGTTACCGCCTAGATGGAGCTTTCAGGCCCTTAAACATGGTATGAACCTAGCAAGAATAAGGATGAACCCTACGGCTTCGGCCATCATACATATTGGTCACAGTACAGTAGACAACATACTTGCCCCAACATTTCCATTCCATGCTTGATTTCATCCGGTGCCAGCGGAAGAGCTGAGCTTTTAAGACGGCCCGGCCGTTGAGACGTCGACCGAGCGATAGTTGAGTGTGTCCTATGGGTTACTATTGGAACCTATGCCCCGGGAACGAAATAAACTTTTCCAGGCGGAGTAGGAGAAGCTATATGAGCGTCGCAGCTTCCAATGTCATCTACACGACCTCAATCTCATTTAGGAGCTGATTTATCGATAAGCACTTTACATTTCCCACCTATACAGAGGACAGATTCATGCAGCGGAAATAAAACAACGCCCTAAGAACGTGTAGGGAAGGACTAAGCAGTGTATGCACAGAATTGATGCATGAATCAGAATACCCCACGATGAGTCTGTTGACCGATATACTATGCGATAGAAAAGAGGGAGGTTTCAGTACCAGCGTCGGGAAAGTTAGGAATTTGTGGTAGTAGCAGCGTCAATTGGTCAAGGGCTTACTTAAACGAGTGTATCTGACTTTTCGCATCCCCTACAATTTCTCATTCTTGAGCTAATGTGCTGCATTGCGTATCCTGCTTATTGATGGTCTTGCAAATGCGATGCTTTCCGGGAAATAGTTTTCACTTAGCACAGAAGAAATAAACAAAAATGACAGCAGCTGTCAGTAAAATATTTGCTTGAAGACATCTATCTCAAACCAGAATAATTGCAATTTAGATGGCCCTCATAATGCATGAAAACCAAGTGCCAGTGGGTAGTGAATCGGGATTCAGAGAGTATGTCTAAACATTCCAAAGATAGTAATCACAAGCAAGTTAAAATATATATTCTTACACTCCATACTTAATAGTAGTAGGGATAAGCATGTCATCTATTTGTGACATTCCTGAGGTCAAACCATTGTAGACAACGGTGACAATCCGATTTGTTGATGAGGAGCTGATAGAGTGACTCGAGCTCGGCGAGGTCTTGCCAGGTATTTGAAGGTGCCAGTGAGTACAATTATATAATCGTCGGGCTTCAATAAAATAAAATATAAAAATGTAATGATGTGAATAAATAAGCAAATATAGGTCATCGATAAGAAGTTGACGACAAGAAGTTGACTTTAATGGTAAGTACCATTTTTAACATTAGTATCGGACCCGCATCTTCCCGTGAAAGATGCAGTACAATAAGTCTTTGAAGTCTATCGCGGGAGAGACTTTCAAAAGGGG
The DNA here is from genome assembly GCA_036937115.1 of Nidularia sp. FH-822889. NCBI lineage: Eukaryota > Fungi > Basidiomycota > Agaricomycetes > Agaricales > Nidulariaceae > Nidularia > Nidularia sp. FH-822889. Next base: position 5,936 of record JASFDF010000407.1, on the reverse strand, counting down.
TTTCATGTCTTTAATTTCCGCTCATGGAAGTCAGCCATTCGCACAAATGGACAAGGCCGATGAAATTTGGTAATGTTATGGTAGCTAGTAATATTTCGAGGCTGTGCAAACTTGAAATTGTGAGTGACACTGGTGTCGAGAATGTGGCCGAGAGCATCTTGAGAACATCCTAATGGAATTATCGAGGATCTGTTCTTACTCTATAATTACTGCTTCTGAGCGCTGAGGAACTGAAAAAAAAATGGTGGCAGTGATACATTTTGATAGCATTATGGACATTTAAGCCGGAAATTGGAATTCCAAGATTCAATTAAGGGCTTGTCCGATGTAGCAGAATTTCCGACTTCTTGCCCCGGCTTTCCGTCCGATTAGGAAGGTACTGTTGAGTCTTAGCCTAGCTTGATGATCTTATTCTATACTTTAGTGTTAAAATAACGTCCCAGCAAGGGACAAAATATTATAAGGGTGATAAACGAGCGAAGATACAAAACAGTAGACTACGTCGTTTATAAGTAAATAAATGAAACAAACTGAGTATGAATATACGAAACTAATACACCAATTAAGATGGGCAGTGCACCGCTCCGGCACTTACTCCTTTCCTCTCCGGGTAACACGGCAAGCTCGCAATTTTCTCCAACATTTAGAAGACCATTAATGGTGTGTATCATAATTACAAATGGAATATACTCTATTAGCAGGGATGTAGAGATTAAGGCAAGCAACCTACATAGAGCAGCACACAAAATAAATTGCAAAGTAATGGCTTCCAGGCTGAGCCCACCATCATAAGCGATAATTCTAGTAATGTGCCATGTCAGAGAAATCCATGATGTTGGTTGGCCAATGATCTTTGAGTTGATCTACGAATGTACAGCTTATATACAGATGCAGCATGTAAGCAATCTTCACAAGAACTACTCTCAATCAGACTAAACTTTATTGGCTCATTTCAACTGCTCTGGTGATAAAAGATATCTCAAGGCATAAATTATTCTGTATTCTTCCTCGCCCTCATCCAAAAAGACTTGCCATCTAGTTGGAGCTGTTTCCGAGTCCGGAGGCTTAATAGTGCACATCAATTAGCAGGAATTCTGATTGCCGCCATTGCTAGTGATTAACTTACGTGATCCTTGTGAATCTCAAACCAACACCCGAAGAGAGAGCCTGAATGAGCTAGTAAGGGCCCAATGTAAGCTACAATATTAATAATTGTAGTTTTACAGCTGCTGGTGGGATCGTAACGACGAAAGTAATCAAGATTGGATGGAATTGAATAGAGTTTAGATCATGATCGACGCGGATACAGTCATCCACCGGCCAGTGAGACACCACCACCCAGTGAGACAAACCGATTTTTTTATCTCCCACAACTTCCCTTGGCCTTAAATTTTTTTACTGCTTAAGAAAGTCATTTCCATTGATGAACAGGCAAAAATCTGGCTCAGTAGAGTCAATGGATGGAATGTTATTTGATGATCAGTGGGTCAAAATACCGTCTCAAACGCCGTTTCTCGAGAAATCAAGCAAAATTAGAATTTATTTTTCCATATTTACAATTCAGACAATGAATAAGTACAGAGGAACCCGCTTTTACACTTCCAGACTGCCTGTGTCTTCGCCAATGTTGTGAAGCAAGAGGAGGAGGAAAGTGACATGTCACGTCACATTTTTGGCTGGTGGGAACTACTCGATTAGGCAGATCTGTGACTGTCTCACTGGCCGGTGGATGACTGTACGGCAGTTTCCGCCTACTTGTTAGGGTTCTACTTGTAATGGTCAACCATTTTCTCTCGAACAAATCACAACGACATTGGCTACTACGAAACTCTAGCATCTCCTCAGCGCACCTACTGCTCTCCTAATCTCCACACGACGTGCTTTCATTTAGAAATGCACCCTACTAATTTGCTGTTAATAATTCAACAGTAACTAATAACCCCGTATGCCGATAATGTCAAATTCCCGAGGTATGTGACTTTCATTTTATAATAACATGTTTACGACATCGCTTTGTCTGCTGGGACACCAGATTTTCGCCTATCTTCAGCGCCTTCTGGGTTTGAGGCTTCAACCTCTGGCTCCAACTTGATCTATGGGCTTATAATCTGAGACATGGGGTCTTATGGGTTTCTCCATCTGTTATGTTGAAAAACAGCTTCAATATCTGGCAAGTTGAAACAACACCTACGTTGACGCAAATTATTACAGATGTATTTTTCCTGTGGCACAGAACCTTTATATTTGATACGATGGCATCGTGATATGTATTTGTAGGCAATGACTACCTATGTTGTAAATCGTATCACACTACTATTAGCCCTATTTTTCAATTTGATAAAGACTCGGACCAATATCTTCCTAAACATCTTCCTGAACTCGAAAGCATGGTTCCGCTTTATATCTTCTACTGAAGCAGTGCTGGAACGCTAACTTAGATGTGCATCCCACCACGGAGAGCATCGTAAGGTAACTGAAAACTATGTCATGGCGAGTTATTGATCTTTTTCCATTTCTTGGAAATATTACTCGCACTGGCGCATGTTTGAGTGATGTCACTGCTGCAAAGCAGTGTTTGCTATGTACAGCCATGAACTATTTGGCATCATTTGCCTTATGGTGGATGCCTCTGACGATGTCACTGTCTATCGCCACCCACTGAAAGCCATTGAATGAATGGGTTGCGATAAATTGCGTGCAGTGTCACCCTCTATATACCCGCAGCTGTTTCCGTGCGCGGAAGCGTAGAATCGATTCTCTTATTCTTGATTTTCTAACGGCTACCCGTGTACATATGCATGTTGCAAGCGACATAGTGCTGTAAGATATATTGGTACATACATGAATTTCAGCCTGTCTAAATCGATACCGATGTTCCATCGATTGGATAGGCACAACGTCCTCGGATACCGAAGGGAGAGAGTTAAAACGATAGTTTTTCCTCTAGGCCTCTAGCAGTAGTCTTTTCTCTTCTTCCATGATTGGCACCGGACTGGGGCAACTTCATTGTAAGCAGAGTTGGCCTAATACAACATCCACGGGTGGATCATTACTGACGCTTGACTAGATGATCTAAGTCTTAACAACTTCGGGTTGGAATCAAACGATGAGGATGCTGTAAGGATGATGAAGTAATCTTGAATGACTTTGAATTTGAGGCTTGAGGTGTTGAGTTTGTCGAAGGAATCGCCGTAAGTTGAACGACTCCCTAGTACCGAGTTGTCATCGATACCTGCTATGCCGACCGTCGACGGGCGGCCGCCGACAAGTGCTGGTGATGACGATGGTCGTGATCCAAAATCGTATGCGCGGCGGTAGGGGCACGATCGAGTATATACAATATCCGCGTGATATTATTAGCGTAAACGGGCAAACATCGTCCTCCATTCATCTCCCCACATTTACTGCATACTTGCTGAAGACGTGGCCTAGTTTTCAGTTCCATAAAGGAGCTCACAATATGCTAGGCGCAATCATAGGCATCTTCAGTCATCCTAAAAACGCCGTGGATTCCTGCTAAATCGTCGACTTTTGGCACCGTAGACCCGAGGTGGCATTGCATCTTCAAGTCTTTCCGTCCTGGCTCATGGCCGTTTGCATCCTGTGTCGGATATAAGGCTTATCTCGTGGTATTAGGGTTTGAAATGTGCATTTCAAAGGTATGAGGTGGCATAATCGATTGTTTCTCCCATATAAAACACGTTTGTAGGAACGCGGGATCGTGGCTTCAACAGTTTCTCTTACCCAGCCAAGTATATGAAGGGCGCAGGAACGCCTAGGCCTTTTCATACCCGTGCTTGCCCTTGTCTGGAATCATGTTGGTCGAACTTAATCTGGACAAACTGCCGCTATCCTTACGTCTGGAAAGCAGGATTTAGGCATTAATATGAATTCAGAGGGTGCCGACTCACACTCGGGACGATTTCTATGATATCTCCCATCTTTGCCGCAAGGTGTTTCGCGTCGAACATAAGATGGTTCAGCCTAGCGCTAATAGGGCAGTTGACATCTGGTCATCATCAGATGGTTCAATCTGGTGAGAAGTGCATCTATTAGCTGTTTACGAGCCCATACTAAGCTGTGGGTGTCCATAGGGTGGGATTTATGTCTAACAGTGCCCAGGACCAAGGTAAGGGCGAATACCTGAGCTAGCTACGCTCACGAAATATGACAGTGACCACGGGTACTTCAGAGGTGGATGACACACCTTAGCAGTCGTCCAAGAGGTCAACGTCTACTCTATCGCAAATGCCTACTGTCATTCTAGTCGACGGAGGGTGCTCAGCCGCCGGACAGATAAAGGATGGATTGGCAGTTAACGCTCGCTATCACAAGAAGCCTGCCGCTATTCCTGTCGATATCTGCCCACGCCAGCAGTGATGACCATCTGGTCTGCGAAGCCAATGATCCTGCATTCTCCGTAGTGAATACACTGGGGCGGAGCACAGTCTGTTTGGGTCTAGCAAGCAGAATTTAGACGTGAATACATGTTCAGACGGTGCAGATTCGCAACCTTTGTGGCTTAAAAAGCCGTCTAGGACATTTTCTTCGAGGTGCTTCTCGTCGAAACTGAGATGGTTCAACCTAGCGCTGGTAGAGGGGCCGATGTCTGGTCGTCGGCACATGGTTCAAGCCGGTGAGAAACCATACACTGTCAATTTGCGGTTTCCGTATTAAGCTGCGAATATCCGTAGACATCCTTGTACATCCAACGATGCCCCTGAACTGGGATCTGGATGCAGGACGTGTCTGAGATGGATAAACTCGTGAAGTATTGTCAGGACCGGAAGATTCAGACATGAATAACATACCTTGGCAGTCGCACTAGAGATCGATGTCTATTCTGCCGTTAGCGGCTAACCTTACTCTCGTCGATAGCGGTTGTTCAGTTGCTCATCGACCGCGAATGAAAACTCGACAGATAAAGGATAGATTACCAGTTAACGCCCAGGTGCCTGTCTTTTCCCGGACGACATTTGCCCATGCCAGGAGCTGTGGTCTGCTGGCCTGTGATGGCAGCTGTCTTTGGTTCTATATAAATGAAAGCTCTTCCTGAATATGGCCTTCTTCTTTGCAGGGCTTTCCTGGCCTTGGGTCGAGTGCGAGTGATACTCCATCCTTGATCCCGCGAGATAGGTCTAGATTTCAAATCGTATAACGATTCGGTGAACCTATCAGAAGGATTCAGGCCAATTTCCAAGGGAGGGAGCTTATGCCAGTATCTCCATTCGCCAGCCATATAATTGGTGACCAAACAGCGTTGCTTACAGGTCCGCCGTTATTCAATCTTGAAACCTCGCAGTCTTTTGTTGGCGCGGGGTCGACGTAACGCCAGGTGATGCGAAAGCATCGATGTTCGTCTATAAAAACATCATGCTTCGAACTGTCAAAGTGTCGTGTGGAACCGTGCATAAATATGCCACGTCTAGGTTGCTTTCTTTACTTACCTCCCTTCCCAGTATCGCTGCATCCTCAGCGATATCACTGCCCCACTCCGGAAGAGTAATCTTCTTGACAAAACCAGCGGCCTCATTTTCATCCTTCCCCTTCCGTCTTTCCATGCCTCACCACCGGTGCGAATATACCTCCACGGGATATTGGTACCAAATCACTGCGAGCGAGAGGCTTGAGTGTTCTGCGGGCTCTAAGCCCCTACATCTGTTTGTCTTCTCAAACCAGATGTGATTTTGGGTGCACAATGTCGTGTTGATGAGATACCCTTTGCGGACAATATTCTCAGCGATCGGAGACTGTCGTAATCGCTCAGCTGCTGTTCACTTGCGTTGATCGCTGGCACCGCCGGATTATGTAGCAAGGCTTCGGTGGCTCCGTCGAAGGTTCGGTGCCATTCCCAGCGACTAAAGGTCGCTTTTATGTTCTCTTTATAAAATCCTCTTCGTCCTCTTCCACCCTCTTCCCGACTAGCCGGCAGCTTT
>JASFDF010000406.1:0-21217 GCA_036937115.1 Nidularia sp. FH-822889 | reverse complement strand
ATTAATATGCACGCTGATCAAACAAGGACAAATATTGCACGCTTGCACGCCAATGCACGCCAGTGCACGCTTGGCACGCCATGGCACGCCGATTTCTGGTTGCCCTCAACGAGGAAGTAATGGAAGTAATGCGTTACATTCGATCGTTAGTCAATCCCCTCTTTATTTATATGTTACTATATATCTGTAATCTATGGCGATTTGTGAGCAGTGGTATTCATTTGAATGAGCTGCATCGTGGACTTCTACTGTAAGCATCGTTAATAATAGCACCATATTGGAAGCCTTTCAGTCGTTCATCACGCTGGCAATGATAACAACTGTGATCTGATTTACAGAATGCATCGGAAGATGGCCGTAGACTTTCATTTACAATCAGATCCGAGATGTCGGTGAAGTGGACTTCGTATGCCGCTGGCCTTGTAAATTAGAGAAGTATATGAAAGCGCAATTTTAACGGTCAGCCCTCAAATTTCTTCAATTCATAAATATTGAGCTCAGAATAAGAACCTCGAAACGCTGCTGTTCAATGAAACATTTTCCTTAAGATGCTCAGGAAAAGATAGTGTTTGACGAGGGACAAATTGAAGAGTAGGGCGTTGAGAGGTTGCTGGGATGAGGCTGAGGAGCTATGATATCCGTCGCAGAATGAGCAGTCCATGAAGATTCTCCCATGAGTATATATACGGGAGGCAAATCATGCGTTTACTACATGGAAATCTTACTTGCACGAGAAGAGAGGTGTGAATGCTTAAAATTCTCCATAGTCCATACAGAGGCCAGCAGTTAGATATGTACAAGTTCCGTAGGATTCACGGTTGCAGGTGTTGACGAGAGGGATTTTGGGTTAGAACTGAAGAATTGAGGCAGAAGATGTGACTTTGCGAGATGGCATTAGTCAAAGCCTGGGTTTTGAAGCTAGCATTCGTTTCGGACTTTTCATCGATTCCTGAAGATTTTGATAGTCTGTCATCGAGCTCGTTGGAAGACGAAATGCACTAGAGGCATCCTCTTCGTAAAAAAAGCACATAGCAGGAACCCAGCCATACACGTCAAGCCTAAAGACGTCGGGTATAGAAGACAGAAATATTGCTATCAGCGCCCATGGCCAGGTCCCCGCTGTCGCGGATTTTCTTTTGGTGAAAAACATATCTCGGTGACCGTAGCTTCTTTAAAAAGCAAATTGAATTCAGCGCCAAGTAAGGGCCCATACGAGGAGCCGAGCACGGTTGATACGCCAGCGAGACGAGGTGCAGTCGACGAATAGAACCGGACGACGTCAAGTAAAGAGTAGCAAAGAAAAAGCAAGCACGAGAGAGGCCAGCCGACCAAAAGTCTAACCTTGAGGCAGAGCATACGGTAGAGGACTCCTATGAGTCATGGTGGAGTTCTGGAATGCGCTCAGATACCAGCAGGATGCGCGCATCTACCTTGGCGATATTGGCCAAGCATACATACGTCATACTAGCTCGGGCTAAGGGATGGAAGAACGGCGATCAGGAATGTTGGAATCCAGGTTGAGCTTAAGTCGCGCCGGAGTGGGAGAGGAGGAAGAGGTGGTGGTGGTGGTGGTGGAGAAGGGGGAAGAGGGTAGGAGCGATACCAGACTGCGATGTGGTCGTAAGAATGTGAAGGGATTCGTCACGCTGGATGATGAAGACGTGGCAGGAAACAAAGTGCAATTTATCGATCGCGCATTGCGCCCGGTTCGATGCAGAATCGCTGATCAACACCATGCACCAGGCTATTTCGGGCCATTCCGATTGCTTCCCTCACCTCAATTTTGCTCGTGCGGCTCCTCTCCTCCTGCTCCTTGTCTTCCTCTGCACTCTTCTCTCTATCTACGCGTCATCGTCGCAGAAATAGCCACTCCTCTGCGTTCCTCCTATCTTTCCTCTCACCTCTTCCCCCTCCCAGCCCTTCCGGAGCACTCTCTCCCCATCCCGTTGCGTGATCCGAAGTTCACGCCGCTACGCGCGCGGCGATTACGCTTGTCCCTTACAGGCCTGACGCCATTAAATCGAAAAGTCCACAAGCGGCGCTAAGCTCGTTACATACACACCTGCGCGCCGGACGGGATATTATAATTGAACAGTGACCCCCCAAGGATAATGGACAACAGCTCGTGAGGCTCACATTCTTTGTCTTGGGCTAACGGGAATCTCCTCACCTCCTCTCTTTTTACCTTTCTCCTGTCGCATTACCTTTCCTCGCACCCTGCCTTAACCAGCCACTCCTCCCTGATGAATTCCACCTCCTCCCTCGTGTCCCCCTCCACCCAGCATCTCATGGCCTCCTCCCAGTCCGCGCTCTCCCAGCCGCACCTGCGCATCGATACCGCCGCGCCTTCCAATGGCGCGGACTCCCCTGCCGCCTCCCCGTCCTCCTTCACCCTGCGCCCCCTGGCTGACACGAGCCTCTCTACTTCCGCCTCCGCAGCCACGCTCAAGGGCCTCTCTGGTGGGGGAAACGGGGACGACACAGCGAGCCTGAGCGTCAATTACATCCCCGCCAAGTTCTCCGCGTCCCTCGTGTCTCCTACGCAGACGCGCCGCCGCCGTGGCGCGAAAGGGAAGCGAGACTCAGTTCTCGGTATAAGGATCCCGAAGATGGGCGGGGGCGTGGATGCGTTCCGGCGCGGGGAGGCGCGAATGGGGCAGGATGAGGACGGGGAGGACTCGGGGTGGGATGGGAGGGATGGGGAGGGGGAGGGCGGTGGGAAGGATGGGAGTAAGGTGGGGGACGGGAAGGGGAAGAAGAGGAAGATGCGGTGGACAAAGTTTAAAGTCATCTTGTTCATCGCCAACGTCGTCGTGCGTCCCACCCCCTCCCTTCCTTCCTTTTCCTCTCCCTTACTGATGTCCCCTCCCTCCCCAGCTAACAACCTACGCTCTAACAACTCTCATCTTCCTCCTCCTCACCTGGTTCCGCATCCTCCCCCAATCCTCCATCATCCTCGCCGGCAACCGTCCCGAACTCGTCCTCTCCACGCTCTTCTGCGCCCTAGCCTTATTCACTTCCCTCCTCGGCTCCGTCGGCCTCCTCACGAATAATCGCTCCTTCCTCGCACTGTACACCTTCCTCCTCTGGGGAGTTTTCGTAATATTGTGTGCGCCGGGGTACATCACGTACAAAAAGCGCACGTTCAACCTAGAAGGAAAACTGAACGCCCAATGGTCTCGCACGCTGGGAGCCGCCGGGCGCCTCACGATCCAAGACGAACTCAGGTGCTGCGGGTACTTCTCCCCGTTTGTCGAGGCTACCGTATCCCAAACATGTTACGCCCGTTCCGTGTTGCCAGGGTGCAAGAAGCCTTATCTCGAGTTCCAGAGACATGCCTTGCAGAGGTGGTACACGTTGGCGTTCGCGTTGGTCCCGGTGCAGATGGCGGTGATGCTTGCGGGGCTAATGTGCTCGAATCACGTGACGTATAGGTTTGGGAAGGGCATGATGCCCAAGGCATATCGGTTGAGTTTGGGGAGTATGGCAGTGATCATGGATAATTATGCGACGTGAGTGAAGTTTTTTCTATGTTTATTCCTTTTTTCCGTTCTTCTCTCTTTCCTTGCCATAGTTTTTCCTCTTCCTTGTTCTCTTTGTCCTGCTCTTCATTTTTACTCTTAAATATCTATTCATCCGTTTCCGATATTCTTCTTCATCTCTTCTAAACCTCCGCTCACCCCGCTTCTTCCATAGACAACTGGCAGAACAATACGGCACCGAATTCGCATCCGACGTCCTCTCCCGCTCGCGCTCGAACCTGCAGCTGGCGGACACCGCCGTGCCTACCCTGCGCAGCACCGACCCAGCAAGGAGCGCCAAGTATGATAGCGGCGTCAGTGGAATAAGTGGCAAGTTCGATTCCGGGAAGTTCGAGGGTGAGAGGTACGAGCTGGGTGCTGCAAGCCCGGACACGACGCTCGGAAATGGAAAGTTCTAAGTATGCTCATCCGTGCGACTGGACTGTGGACAATGTATGGACGACCGAACTTACACACTAGACTTTCTCCTTTTTTTGCACTTTTCGTTATTCCCCTTCTTTTCTTGCATCTTGCATCCGCCTTTCTTCTCTTCTCTACCATTTCCAAGGCCCGCGCAAATATGTCTCTCATCTACGCGTCTTGGACTCTTGCATTGCATTGATTTGGACTTCGAACGGCATACGATACACTATGATACCTGTATAGACGACCTTTCCGGTATCATAGGCTTTGACACGATACGTTGCATACAGTAGATCTTTTTTTTTTGCATTGACTTTGTGTGATACGAATTATTCCCTTCATACTACATACAGGTATATACCAGAAACGAAAACGAAAGCTGGACTTCGTCTAATCAGCATCGCGTGTCAAGTCGGCAGACGGGTAATTGTTTGGCTGCTATAGGCGCCTCAAGGTTTGTAGGTTAAGCCTCCTACAGAGGTCCTTATATACTACTATACAAGTATTCTACAGTATTCTAGATAGCCACAGAATATAACTACTGAGTCAATGCTCGCTAAGATAACTAGTAACAATATTACTAAGCCCGAGATAATTTCTTCGAGGATGTGCCGGATGTAATTCCAACAGATATTCGCAGCTAGATACAGTCCATAGTAAACGGTTTAAGCAGTAGACGTGGAAAGCCGTTTAAAATTACTATTTTTTTTGAAAGAATAGCATCTAATTGATGTCAGGGAATAGATCAGACCTTAAAAGAACAGTATCATCGTCCACAGGGTACACTGCGTATTCATTGGTCTTTTGAGGGAAATCTGGACGATGCTATTCAATGATCTCGGTAAATGTGGTTTCCATATCATCAAAATGCATGGCTACTTCAAAATCTTCGAGAAGTACATCTGCAATAGTAAATACATTGAACACCATAACAGCAGCCGGTAGTAATGCAATCTAAAACTTTGGCAATCTCGGACACATATCTACATGGAACATAAGCACAAGGCCTATTCAGATCTCTATCCCAGGTACCATATTTGCTGCGAATCTTAAAGTGTGCACCTCAACTTGATTTTCAGTTTGAAGGCCGCCGAACTGAATTTCCAAAGGGAACATGAAGCATTTTTGTAACTCATACATAGCCAAAGATACCCCTCAAACAAGTTAACCAAAGCAGTACCCTGAATTTTGCTCCGGGATCCGCAGTGTCGTTGCTCAAAGCCTAAAGAAAGGCATACAAGGACAGTGACAGCTATCCATTGTGAAGAAATTCAACACAATATGACTATGCTGGTTAGGAATGATTGTATTTGTGATTCATAACGTCCGGGCTCGTAAATAATCTATTCAAATAAATAATATGCGTGTGGGAAGCAGAAAAATGCACATGAAACCCAGAAAGAAAGGTGAGCAGCGAATTAACTTATGAAGTATTCCAATGATCAGGCGGACAGAAGAGTAGGAGCCATAACCCCACTCCAGACTGACCACGACCCCCATGTTGCCGCCAAGCCCAGCAAGCCCACGAACATCGAAACAAGCATTCCAAACATGCGCGCCTGGTATTCCCCTTTACGCCTGGCATCCGCATAGCTGATGTCCGGGCGGAAGGCTACCATAGTGTAGATAGGTATCCACGTGTTTCGTGGGAGGGGCGGGTATGAAACGCGGGCTAGCGTCTGGAGGAAGGAGTTGAGGGAAGATGGTGCACGACAGGTGATGTTATAGAGAAGGGTATCAAATGATTTTTGCACGTAGTAAAGGGAGGTAGCGACTGTATGGCGCAGGCCGACACTAGAGGGAACATTCATACATAAGCAAGGTTTTCGATGGAACTAACCATTGGAATGTACGCACTAGTTTTCCATCGCCATATCACACATAGCTACAACATCTTCATGACGTGTCTCTGAGAACTTTTCGAGGGCGCGGAGCAGCTGCTCATCTACTACATCCTTCTCCTGAGTTGGCGCCTTGGGCTCGAAAGGTGTTATCGACTTGACACCTTCTTCAGAGAGTAACAACGATAGGATTCTGATATCTTCGAGGCCGCAGTTCAACCCTTGACCGTAGAATGGTACCATGGCGTGCGCGGCATCTCCGAGAAGAACAACGCGGTCCTTGTAATGGTACGGTTTGGCCTATGGATAAAAGATTAATTACATTTGTATTGAGAATCGTAGAAGGGAGAAAGCGAACCCTAATGTGCATGAGAGGTGCCTTTGGCTTGCCCATGAACTCCTTCCCAATGTTCTCGTCCCCAAGAAGGGCAAGAGCGTCAGGGAAGTGGGTCCTAAACCATCCGAGCACAGCAGCCTCGCTCTTGAGGTTGTCGAATACTGCGCTGGGGGCGAAGAGGCTGCACGTGAAGGATTTATCCTGAATGATGTTTCTAGTTGTGAGACGAGAATAAGCAGATTAATAGATATAATATTCACCTTATTGGGAAGTGCCAGGAGAACGAAGGAGTGGCGCGGCCAGACATGAAGGTAGTTAGGATCGAGTTGGAACATCGCCTCTCCATTCTTGTCTTTGCCTGCTGGAATGGTCAATTCGATGTAGAGATCTTTGATGTATTCCTGGCTATAGTCCATCCTGGAGAATTAAACTTATAAACGGAGGTTTTTCCAATAATCGCCGTATTTTTCGAATTCCCACCTTACAACTTTCATCACCTCCTTTCTGGTCGCAGAGTGGCTCCCATCGGCTCCTACACAGAAATCGAATGGAACCGTCTTGGCAACGTCAGACGCGTTCTTGACCTTCATTTGCAGCGTCTTCTTATCAAAGTCAGCAGAGATGAGTTTGTGGTTAAAGAATAGGCGGATTTTGTCGGAAGCCGCGGCTTCGTCCAAGCACCCTTCGTTGATGAGAGAACGGCTGATGGATTGGAGGCACTAAGAATTATTGTCTTAGAATCCGATGATAAACTGGTGGAGTAATGGGATACTTACCTGGCCATCTCGATCATAGAACGAACTAGCAACTTCTCCGGATTCAGAATGAATCATGCGTCCTTGCATGGGCACACTCTCGTGCAGGAATCTCTGCATGATCCCAGCGTCGATAACCTGCATGGCCGCTATTCCGCGGTGGGAAATTGTGAGATTGATGGACTTGTTCTGGGATGCAGCCTTGGACTCCGGAAGGCGGGGATCTTGGAAATTTTGCTCTTAGTCAGGCGAACGAGAAAGATATAATGACTGAATACTTACCGACACGGCTCTCGTAAACGTCCACATACCAGCCTTGCTTTGCCAGAGATAAGGCGGCGAGACATCCAACGGGACCGGCACCGACAACGACGGCTTTGCGGGGCTTGACATCTGTGAAGGACGACATTGCTCAGAGGATAGATATCGTTAAGCTTGGATGATTTGTGATTGAGGAAATGAAGCGTCGAATCGATGCTGGTAAGATCGAATGTGAGGATGATGAGAGTATGAGAGCGAAATGACTTTCTTTAAATATCTCTTCACTAACCTCTGGATTCCCGTTACTCCTTCGCATTTCTGCCAGAATTGGTCTGATCATATTGTTCGCCGACAGTACACCGAACTGGCTATTCTCCAGCGCAGCAGATGCCCGAGCTTTCATTGCTAGGTCTCCGTGTGTCCCTGTTCAATTCGGTGCTCGAGAACAGACTTTACCCTGGTTTACTTTTTTAGCGAGGATTATGTGGCCGATCACCAACGCTTGGTTAGAACACGTTATTGACTTCCAAGCAAATGCTCTTACACATGAAGACAAGTTCATCTTGGTTAAAGTAATATCTGGTGCTTATCAGATTGACTTATGGATGCCTCACTTCCTATATAACAGGCTTGAATAATATTGTCATAGAGCCTGAAAATAGAACATACCAGATCTAGAGCACGGAATTTGGGAAGCTGAAAGTGTAATGTTAATACTCGAGGCTATGCAGCAGCGCTCGCATATCAAAGATATGCATTCAAGTAGCGGTCCTATGTATAGCTCATATGCGATGTAAACAGAAACAGGTAACTCTGGGTACATCTCAAATGCGCTTTAATTAACAGAACGTGTCGCTTGGCAATGGCAGGAGGGCACGGCGGCTATCAGCCTACATATCACTTGGTCAATATATGATGCAGCCTGCGGGTGTGTGTGTGGGAGGAGGGTAGCGTCAGAAGTTGAACAGTATTATAAAAATACCTCAGGATCTAGTAATCAGAGTGGGCTGGAAGCATTTATGTTCTGACGGAAACTGTCCAAGACTACAGCAATGTCGAGGTCCAGTAAACGCCGGGCTAGATGGTGGAGGTGTCTAGATGTTGGGAATGATGATGTATCATGGACACCAAATGGACACCGAAGCGGATGCCGGACAAAGCGCAGTTTCGATGGAGCCCAAACTCCGACTAAATATGAACTGCCGAGTACAAGCCTCTCGAGATGATGGAGTGGAGCTCTCTTCCTCTTCGCTGTTCTTGCCCTACACCACTATGACCTCGATATGTGCACTTGTGTAATCTATTTTCAGTGCTCGAGCACACACATAACTTGGGAGGTCAGGTGAATTGAAAGTCTGCAGGGAAGATTCTTATGTTTCATACTACAACAAGCCACTGTGCCATGAATTTGTTGCTCAGCATTGCTATGCGGTGCAATAATGTGCTTCTTTCCCACCTGGACCTCCCACTGGTTTGTGTCCAAATATCATTGCATAGTTTCATCTTTTGATGATTTTCACTAACAATAAAATAGATGCATCTTACTATATTTAAAATCTCTATTGCATCCATCGAGGTAGTTTGTGATACACTAAGAATAGAATAGTGAAAGCAGATTTTTCAGATAGAGGGGCGGGAATACATTCTATAATTTGGAGACGTAGGCTCTTTATCTTAAACAGTATTCCTGGAGATCAAGGATATGTTGAACTGTTCGGTTATTCTCAGTGAGTTATCAAGACATATAGGGTGTGTTAAAATAACGTCCTAGCAAGGGACAAAAAGTTATAAGGGTGATAAACGAGCGAAGATACAAACAGTAGACTACCTCGTTTATAAGTAAATAAATGAAATAAACTGAGTACGAATATACGAAACTAATACACCAATTAAGATGGGTGGTGCACCGCTCCGGCGCTTGCTCCTTTCCTATCCGGGTAACACGGCAAGCTCATAATTATTCCAACAGGGTGTCAGCCCGAAAGCTTATAGCTGTTTTGCCGAGGATCCCGTCACCGGCAGTATGGTTACAAGATGGAAATTATCAGTTGAGATGTTCGAGAGGCGCCTTTCATAAGTCCTCATAGGGTCTATTTAAGACAAGGTCCAAGCAATCTAAAGCCCACTGTACAATGGCTACTCCAAACGAAGCTCCAGAACTCCTGAATCCCTTCATGCCCATGGCTTTTCTTCCCCCAAATTTGGCATATCCAGTAACAATTGCCAGCTACATGTTTGTCGCATCGTCTACAGTAAGCAATATAGTTGTTCAACCAGCCTAAGCTAACATCCTCCAGGTGATTGTTTGGGATGTCTTGAACAATATCACCAGCGATTTCATGCTAATGTTCAAGTTGAAGGTTGGACTGCCGACTGTGGCATACTTTGTTTCTAGGTAGTGTTAGTACGGCCTGGATACTACTACTAGTTGCTAAATGCGTCCAAGGATTTCGTGCCTATGCTTCACCCTCCTCATAACCGTCATGACAAGTAAGTTTTAGTGTTCTAAATGTCTGCTCTATCTCTAATATCTGTACTCCAGCTGCTCCCATTGGTCGCACTAATTGTACCCCGATGACCAAAGCACTGGACGGATTTTATGTGGCTTCTGTTGCCACAACTTCATTTCTAATGTTTCTCCGGGTCCGCGCCGTTTTCAACAGAAACAAATTTGTCACCATCTTTTTCTTTTCATTATGGCTCACAGTCGTAGCAGGGGCTATGACGGAAATCCCAGCTCTGACTACGTCAAACATATCTTCCGCCGGATATTGCTTGATTACAGGAATCAAAAAATATGTTTGTTTGACAGGAATTTTTGGCCTTTTACTTGATACATGCGTATATCTTGCCATTTCATGGAGATTGGCGCAGAACTCTTACGCAATTTCAACTGCATCTACTACGCTGAAAGTCTTTATTTTTGGAAATTATTTACCACATTTCTCGAAAACATTCTTACAGGAAGGTCAAAAGTTTTATTTGTCAGTTCCATCTCATTAATTTCTCTTGCTTTTTGGACTGAATATTATGCCAACAGGGTTAGCATTATTATAAATCTGATCTCAGTGATCATGGTTCTAAACTCTTCCATCACAACGGCCTATAGGGTTATGTTTGCTGTCCCGTGTGTTGTACTCTTCAACATCATGGCATCTCGAGTGTTCCGAAATGCAAAATGTGGTCTATATAAGGAGACGATCATACCTACCAGCTTGACGAAAGATGAAAGCAATGCGGCTGTTAGCCCTCTTTCCCTTGCGGAGTCTTCCCAAGCCACACTTAATGATCGCATCCTGATTATTAAAGTCGTCGAGAATCTATAGATTTTGTCGAAAATCGAGAACATGATAGGACATCTCAAATGTGAATGGCGAGTATAATTTTCCTTGTCAACTTTACTTGAACCTGATTAAGCTGTTTCACTATAGAGATTAGTGTACTACGCTCTATGCAAAAAATTAAAATATTGGAATCGAATTTCGCTTCAAATGAAGTAGCTGCTGGAGAAATATAGAAGGCTGAATTTCGCGAGTCGTAATTCCAAAGGTCTCGAGAGTATGATGCGACAATTTTGAACAATTTTACTGACCAAAATAAGCAAGTAAAAAAGAGAACAATTGTTTTTATTAACTACTGAGAACTCAACCACATTGACGGTTGAAGGCTTATCGAGTTTGCTAATCCATTCAATTAAGTTACAAAGGTGCGTAATTATTTAGGAGAACAAGAAGAGAAAAGGTGTCACATCACCTTGTTGTAAAACAAGGTCACTATCCTTGTAAATGACCGCATTCTATGAACATGCTCTCACGGACTACTCCTCTTGGGTTCTTTGGTGCCATTTACAAATCTCCAGTTAACCATCAGCTGGCATCGAATACCAGATTTCAAAGGAAGTGAGGTTATAAAGGTATGTTCTTGAGTCCTCAAGATCTGTTTTGATTTTCTATTTACATTTTGCTACCGTGCCTCTCACTGTCTTCTCATTACATAACTTCACCAACCGCTCAGCGCTCAATTCTCACCCGCTAATCGCAAATATTCGCTGCTTACCGACTGAAGGTATTGCTATCCAAGCCCCTCTCTCTGAAGATATAGGTGCACGAGAGTGCAATATTCTTTCAGGCCTGGCGCGTTAATAGTAACTAGATGTAGCTACGAGGAAGCTAGTTTGTCTAAGATGCGTAGGAGTTCTGAGCCCTAATCGTAGCCTCAAAACAAAACAACAATTCTCTTGGTGCACATATAATTATTAACCGAACACCAATCTTAAAGTGGAATGTGAGAAGCGACCAGGCGACTTGAAGTCAAGCGTGAAGATACTGAAATATTCCACAGCTCGACTGTGTCAATCAAGATGAATCCACTCGAATGATAACTAAATCGACCACAGGTGGTGGGAAAAAGACTCTACATGTCGACTCGAGGTTGAGAATATCAAGTGGAAGGCAAAACACAGGAGGCGATGGTTCTGAGTCAACATAAGGAATGATGTCTTCATGCATCACCGTAGATTTTCCATGGCTGCCAATCTCCCAAAAGGACTTCCATATCAGCGTACTATTTCGAAATGAAAAGAAAATGCATGGCATCACTTACAAATCTGCAACGTTACCCGTGAGATGGAAATGGACCCAAAGCATGCATTTGAAATCATAGTTTACTCCCTAGATGAGTAAATTGAATGGAGTTATAGACTTTTGCTCGAGTGCCATCGTCAAGACTTTCGAATTCATGACTCCACGGCTATACTTGTACGTGGCATGAGATGTCTGCTCAAACAATTCATCATTGCAAGCAACTTGATTTGCAAAAAGAGGGTAGCAATTGAATCCACACACCGCACGCCACCACAGAATACGTCGCTTTCCCTCATATTCGATAATACATGGCACACACTCGAAAATTGGATCCAAATCGTCTATCTCCTCAGTTATCGCACTCCGGATCCAACACAGTGAGTACCATCAGTTCCCTTGAAAGCTTGTGGCTTTCTTCATGAACGGTAATTTTCCCGTGCACATCCAGGTGGACTAATCGAGATGCTGAAAAACAGCAGCCAGCGTCGAGTCAGACAGTTATTTCACAATGCTTACAGATCCATGACTATGCACTAGCACTCTGGTATATGGCTCCGCTAGTGCTCCGTCGCAATTTAACGATAAAAATCTGAAAATGTTTGTCGCAAGCCTCAAGTGGTCCTGAACTGTAGGCTTGTCATCCGGAGCCTGCATGGTATCGCCAGCCCCAGCGCCATCCTGTGTGACAGGGATACCTGAGCATTCTGAGTCGTTTTAGCTGCAACTTGCGCCTCCCGGATCATCTCCACAAGCTCCCAGTCCTCAGTGGCTACAAAATCCTGCAGTTAGCTTATGGCTTCTGTAAAGTTCTCGAGCGTGAGTTCCTCCAAAGATTGAGTGTTCTTGACGGTATCCCGGATAGGCTAGAAGAAGAAAGTCCGCAGCTGGAGGGATGACGCTGGTGGGTGGATGGCTTAGATCATACTCCTTTCGAATTGTTTCAGAAAAGGCACACGACGCTGGATTATGGATGCTTACGCATGCTCGATTCATTCGGCCTTCACGGTCTCCCTGAACCCAATTAGTGACGGCTTGATGTTCATCTAGACTGTAGAGGAAGGTGAGCGGGGTCATCCATTGCCTTGAGAACACGGTAACTGAATGCAGGGTTCGAGGGAAACCAAATGAGTATATATTCGCCTATTTGTCCTTGTAACGTGTGAGGGCACTTGATAAATACAATATATGTTGAGCCCCAGAGACGAAAAACAACTTGAGGGTATCGGGCCAAGAAGAGTTCCTGATGATAACAAGCTGGGATGAAAGCCCGTGGAAGTAACAATAGCTCGAGCCAGCTCCTGCCTTCAACGCCGTAGACTCCTGATGAGAGAACCATCGGACGTTTTAGAAGAATGCCGGATTGATAATTTGTAGTCTCAGTGACTTTGTTGGCAAGTTATCTAGAGCCTCCTTAAGCGATAGCTCGCAATTCAACAAGTACGTAAGGCACTGCAGGCTAGGGAAGATGGCCCAGGGGTGAGAAGTAGGCCATTCGTGGATTGAAAGATCACAAAGCAGAATAGGCGATTAGCAAGTTAGAGCGTCAAGACGAGAATGGCGAAGTGTCTGCCAACGAATAATGAATCCAGGTCGTAGTTGACGATTGACCAGGGATGCAAGCAGATATAAATGGCGCGCACGGACCCCCAAACTCCCGCATGGGATAAACTTTGCAATCAGGGACACCCCTGACCGGGGTGGGTAAAGCAGCCGAGAAGAGCTCGATTTTCTTGGGCGCTGCGTTCCCGCCTTGCGTCCGTCTCTCCCCTCTTCAACTCTCCTGGGCGGCCTCCTCGACCTGGAAAACATCAAACTCAAGCTTCTACCTCAAGAATCGCGAGCCGCACCGGGGCTCGAGCGGCGTGACTATGATGCCATTTAAAGTTTAAGGAACTTGACGCGGGTACCGTCGTAGCTGGCAGGAACAGTGCTTATTCGAGCTCTGGGCCAGCAGCGTGGAAGAACATACGAAGAGATGTATGTTGGGACGAAGCAGCTGTGAAGACGCGGAGACCAATCCTTGGATTAGCTGGAAGACAAATGTTGGGCTGGTCGATATGCTGGATCCCCGGAGTCCACGTCCACAACAGAGATGGACAAGAAGCAATGACAACCCAAGAGGCAGCGAGCAGGACGATAGAAGTTTCTCACTGAGGATGGGATTCGACGCGACCGCGTTGACCAAGAAGCCGTCAGTTACTTCCGCTGGCTGGCAAACAGAGCTCGAGACCACACGCGTCGCCTCACTCCATTGCTTCTTACTTCTCCTCCTATTCTGTTCCCTTCCCTTCGTTCCCCTGCTCCTCCTTCCTCTTGTACATTATCGCCATCGCCCTCTATTCCCCATAAGCTACATCGCTACCTTACCCCGGCCTATTGCGGGCGATATACCCCAGCTACGCCCTCAAGAAGCCCCCAGGGTAGATACCCAAATCATCTACTAGCTATGCCACACGCACCACTACAGCCTATACCGCGCAACTTGTACATCGCACCCCCAATGCCGACACGGCCAGCCTCCCAGCCAGTGGCCGCAGCTCAGATCACCACCGCCAGCATCGCGCAAGCGTGTCAGTATCTTCTCTTCTGTCCGCCGCATGTCCATCTACGACTAACACCCGCTCCCGCCTACCTCCAGTCGTCATCCTAGGCGTCGGCACTACACTCTTCTTCGTCTTCCTCTACTTCTATCTCTCTCCGCTCCTGCGCGACCGGTACATCGTCGCACCCTACTCTACTCGCAAGGCGCGCGCTCGCCGCCTTGGCATCGACCTCGACTCGCAGTTCCCCACCACGCGCGCGATGGCGAAGGCGAAACGGGAGAAGGAGAGGAAGGAAGCGATGAGCCTGCAGATGTGGATCCAGAGGGAGTCGTTAGGGCGCTTTGCCGCCGTGGACGCGGGGAAGGCCAAAGCGAGCCATTCCCGCGCGGACTCACGCCCGCCACAGAATATACAATTGCCTATGGGAAGCTTGCCAAGGCCAGAACGCGGGAGAGGCGCTTCGTTCTTGTTCCCACACATGCGCTTTTCCTTGTTCGCCTCCCGCAGCTCTGTGGTTCTGCCGACTACAACCTCGAACGCGGGCCCGATTCCGCCCCCGCCGGCATATGTCTCCCCGAAATCGATGTCCCCTGCCCCTGCATATAGGGTGCAAATCACGCCCCCGCCACCGGCGGGACTGCCTATATATGAGCATCAACGCGTGGATGCGCCTGCGGGTATTCTACTGCACTCCCCTTCCCGCCTTCCGCATCTACACAGCCCAAGTCTCTCCCACCCCCACCTCGCCCGTGGACTCCCAGCGCCGCACACGCTCCCCAACGCGCTGCGTCCGTGCGTCCCTGGCTCGTCTCCGCCTATCCTGTCTCTATCAGAGTTTGGCTGCTCTCCCCATGCTGCGCACTTCCCTCCCCATGCTGTAGGCTCTCCCCGTGCGGCGCCACTTTCGCCTGAGGGTACATCCCTGTCCTGCGTGCACTATCAGCAGCAACCTGCGCCAGGCCTGGTTCCCGCCCGACGAGTACCCAACCTGCGCCCTAGACACCCTCAGAGCCAAGAGCAGGCCTACGACCTCCCCTCACCCCCGCCCGTGCCCTCCTCACTGCAGCTGCACCTGCGCCACTCGCCCCCGACCCCGACGCCAAGCTTGCCACTGGGACCCATTTTCGGGCTTACTACCCCCGTGGACCCGTGCTCGCCTCCGCCCTGTGCCAGAGGACATGTTCTGGAACCGCCCCGCGCAAGGGGACAGGCGATCGAGTTACCCCATGCAGGAGGTCGAGCAATCAAGGTACACAGCACGGCTCAGACGCCACCCCGCCTACATGGGTGCGCAATGGAGGTGCCAGGTGCTCCGGGAAGGCCAAGGGGGCATACTTGTATGCGAGAACATGAACACGAGTCCAGGGTTCAGCAAGGGATGGAGAAGAGTGTGCACGGACGGGAGGCAGTGGGAATGCACGAGCGAGAAGCAGCCAACCGCGTCCGGATGGAATACGTGCAGGAACATCGGCGTGAGCTAGCTCAGCCGCATAGTCTCAATTGCGAGGGAAGAGGCAAGAGTCGGGAGGATGCATCAAACCAGCAGTGGGAAGCGGGAAACGTGCAACAGCGGGAGGGGGCGGAGCGAGGTCACCATCGAGCATTGACTGTCCATCAGCGACAAATCCAACAGACGCATACCCCTCCCCATCCCCGTCCCCACGTCCACGCGCGCCCCGTACTTACACCCAGCCCACTCTCGAAGCACGCGTACAAGCGCACCTCGACGAGTTCTTCGATTATCAGCTTTAGTGATGTACTGAGAAGGGCGCAGGATCGAAGGGGACGGCCGGAGGCGGGGGGGACAGGGATAAGGAAAAGTCCATCACTGGTAACTGCATCAAGAATGCCATCCTCAGCCGCGGCGTCGACGACCACGACCTCCACTACAACCGCAGCAACGACAAGGACTGTCCCAACTCCCACCTCTACGCCTACTGGAGCAAGGCCTAAGCTAGAGGTTGGTGCGCCCTTTTGATCGCCTACTGCCCCTGTACCCATTACTTTGTCTATGCTCGCCTGTCCTTCTTTGATCCCAAGACCTCACGACCCCCTATGATCTTACCCCTGCACTGGATCTTGGCCTTCTATCCACTATCATTATTGCCCCACTACCTATCCTCTCTCTTAGCTTGGCTCAACGCGCACCGCTATTCTTGTCTACCACCTTCTGGAACCGCAGCGGAACGGAAATTTTGGACTCTTGGACTCTCGCACTGTACTACCACCGAAAACAAGTGAATGATTCACGAATGGCTGCATTACACACGAAACTACGAAATCACGCTACTCGCGCTGTATACCGAATACGATCCTCTACATCGTACTTCGCAAATGATTTGAAGCAAAAGCTGCTATACCTACGTCTACTGTCGCTTCGTGTTGCTAATACTACCATACACCACGTACCATACCACACCAAAGGCTAAGTTACACTTGTACCACTTATACACAGACTATACTGGAATATATTTTTGACGCTGTCTTCTGTTTCTCATGCTGCACTATACCACTGCAAGATATCACATCACTGGGGTGTTACTTAACGCTGATTAGGCGTTAATTTGTCCCAGACACTGCACCAGAGTCGGCTAGTATTGTAACTACAGTGTCGGACAGATAAACCCGACCCCTGTTTTTTGAGCCCATTTTTCGAATTTTAAGGAAATTTTTTAACTCTTGGAGGGAAACTAGGCCTAAATATCATAAATCTGCAATCTCCAATTTTAGCCCATGTCACGTGACAAAAGTTAGTGTTGCCGCCGCTCCGCTCCCGGCTGCTAACCACGCAAGCTGAGCGGTAAATAAGCTGAGCTGAGCGGCAATGGCCGCTCGGCGCTTGTTACCGCTCGGCTTTCAAAATCAGGGCCTGTTCGGCGCCCTGCCTTCGTCTAGGCGATCACAGAGCAATCTGCCAAAATCGCATCTTCGGAGTGTTTTCCGGCTCCGGGGTTGGCTCCGATGAAGTTCAGGCATAGGCAGGGCGTGAAAGTGTGTTCAGTTGCACATTGGCCTAGTTAATGGTGTGACAACATTTCCGACATGTTATATCTGGTCACCTCCTTTAGCAATCTCTCATTCCTCTATGCTTCATATGCAATACTTTGCCTTATTTCTTACCACTGCCCTCTTTATATTGCTCCTACCTCTAAATCTAATTATGGCAAAGAGAACTGCACTGAAGAAGGGCTCTAGAGCAGAAAAAGACAGACAGGACACATTGCAGCTGGTCAAGTGCTGACAACATGATTATGGTCTGCATTTTACATGAAGAAAAGATGCTGGGAACCAGTCAGGGGCTGGATGGAAAAGTGAAGTATGGCATAAAATGGAAAACCTGGCAGAAATGCAGTGACCACTGGACAAATGTGTATGTAATGCATTATTTCATTCCTTGACTATTCTTACAGTTCAAGAAAAATTTTCTTGAGGTCCATGCAATTCATTATGCATCTGTATTTGTCTGGGATGAGGGCACACAGACATGCACTGCAACTCCTGCTGTCTTTGAGAAATACCTCCAGGTAAGCCATTCCTGAATTACCATGGCATTCAGCTATTTACTGTCACATAGGCACACCCTAATGCTGAGCATTGGAAAAACACCCCATTCCCTCTCTTTGACCAGGTTTATTACCTTGTCCATGGCATTGTTGCAACTGGCAAGGGAGCTTTTCATGCTGGCCATTCAGTTTCTCCTACTGTAACCAATCCTTCTGTTGAGGTCTCTGAACCTGGATCTCCTGTGTATGAAAATTCCAGCAGTATCTCAAACAGACAACACTTGACAAATAGCATCTTCCACAATGACCTGGCTAACAGCATCATGGATGAAGATAATTGTAATTCACAGGTCAGTTGCCTTTTAAGCTACCTGATAATTTGTTTTATTTTTGATTTCTCATCTCAGACCCCAGCAGTGAAGCACAAGCATACTTGTGCTGACTCTCTGTCTCCAGGCTTGTCAACTTCACCACCACACAGGAAGCAGCAAAGTAAATGTTGTGCTACCAATACAGACTCAATCTCAGGCATGGCTGGTGCTATTGTTCAGCTTTCAAAGGCATTAGTAGGTGGCAATGGTGTGCCAACACCTGAGTGCTGTCAGAAGGCAATTGACCTCCTGTTTGATGATGGCAAATTTTCCAAAAATGATGAGGGTGAATTGCTCATGATTTTTGTGAAGAATGTCAGCTATGCAGATACATATGCAGCAACAAGGAAGAAAACAGCTTGTGTTCAATTTGCCAAGAATCTTCTTTCTGAACATGAGCTTTAATAATCATCTTTCCCTTCATATCTATTTAATCTATTTAAATTTTTTGACTTTAATCTTAATGCATAGTTTATATTACTCCTAATTATTATTTCCTTCATGTCATCATAATTCTATTTGATAGTCCCTCCACATTTCCTGTGCAATAAAATCCCTATGCTCTGTAGCTCTTCATGACTCCTCTGTGGTAATATTTATTCCTAGCTGCTCTGGTGTAATTTCATGTGATTCTTGGTGTCCTGTTTGTATCAGCTGAACCAGATGTTGAAGTAGTGGATTCAGAATTGCTCCTCCAATTTTCAATATTCTGGTCAGATGGATCATAAGTCTGGAAAAAGTTGTGTATACCCCCAAGAGCAGGTACAAACATGACCTGCATATCCATGCCATACTCTGGAATAGCTTCTAAGAGCCCAAATTGACATTTGAATGTGCCAAATATGTGCTCAACCACATTTTGTGCTTGAGCATGGTGAAGGTTGAACAATTCCCAATAGTTCTGTGCCCTGAAAATTTCAAATCTGTGTGTCTAATGCTTAAAAAAAGAAGAAAACATACTTCTGGTTACCATGGCCCCATTCTTTCAAATGATAGTGGACTCCCCAATAAGGAGTCATAAGCATATCACAGAGAGGGAACCCTGCATCTGCAAGGAAATACCTTCCTGGTGGAAGAGCAAGCCCAGATCTTCAAGCATAGTCAAAGACACAGGAATCAGCTGCACTACCCTCCCATCCACTGAGCATATAGATGAAATTTAGATTAAAGTCAGATGTAGCTAGGACATTTTATGAAATTCTTCCTTTTTAGCTTTGATATCAATTGTCAAGACTTGTTTCAAAACTAAATTAGAAACTAGAGGTCATAAGCTACAAAATGCTATGTCAGAAAAATGTCAGAGGTAATGTCAGAAGGATTTCCAATTGTAATGCTAACAAGTGAACCATTAGCTTCAGCTTATGTGCTGTGCCCTTCCAGTTCTTGTGGGTTCAACTTGCAAGCATGGTCCACATGTCAGAAGATAGTACCAAAGATTGGAGAGAGAGGCTAGCTGACCTAAGTCAGCTAGAAGGAGGGTCAGAAGGAGGTCAGGGGGTTGGAAGATGAGTGAGACTCAGAAGTTAAGCAGAGAGAATGTGATATCTTAGTTGATATTCAGATTGCAGATACAGGACAAGAACTAGCTACTTAAATACATTGATAGATAATTGTATAACTAATTGGAGAACAGTAAATAGTAACAACAGAATCATAATAGAACTGGTTATCATAATAAGTATCAGAAATGGAATCTCAGTAGCAGAAGGATATTGAAAATGTTTATAAAAGAAATATTGTTCTGATAAGAATCCAAGTATTGTTCAGCATAGAAACAGTAATGAGGTAAATGAGAAACAGGGTATCATGATAATCAGAAATATCAGAAGGGGGTCAGGAATGATCAGAAGAGTGTTAGAAGCATGATCTGGTTTTTGGTATATGACATTGATCTGATGCTTCTTCCTCCACCCAATTGTCAAACTGTGACCCATCCATAGAGCCATGAGAGTCATCAAAATAAGGTGATAATTTAGGATTATTCTTGATCTTGGAAAGTGTCTCATTGGGCATTAATTTGACATGTTTTCAGTAGACTGGACCAATAAATATCTTGGTCATTTTCCTAATGTAACTATCATACAAAATGATCAGAGGTTGTTTATATAGAATATGAAAAGCTTACTGTGATATAGTCGATCGACTTCATTGAAACTGTTCTTGTAGCATACATGAACACTGGCCTGTTCAAGCAAAGTGCAAAAATATTGCAAGGTGTTCTCCTGCCATTACATGTTTGCTGCTTTTCGAGCCATGATCCATAACAAGTTCATTCAAGAGCCTGTGAAAAACACACTTGACCATGCCAAGTTGTTCATGAATGTGACTCCCATGGCCCTGAAGGAGCTCTTCAAGCCATCTCTGTCCTGTCAGAACTGAAGTGTGCTTTGGAACAGGTGGTTTTGATGTTAAACTTGCAGTTACAGCAGCTACAGCAGCTATAGCAGTACTAAAAGCTGCTAGATTTCATTGGTGCCAAATTGAGGACTTTTTTTTGCTCAGATAAGAGGTTTTAAAACTTGATACATGCCATAGAATGTGCAAACAGGTCAAATTCACTATTTCAATGTTTATCTAACTTCATCTAATCACCATCAGGCACTGTGACTGAATGTGACATAGGGCACAGAGCACTCAGACTTGGCTCTGAGGACAATCAGCCTTTGATCAAGGCAACAGAGCTAAGCATATGCTTGTGGTAGGCAGGGTGCCAAACAGGCCCTTAGCTGGCTTGTGCCAGCTCACAGTGGCTAAGCTGTCAGCTTTGTACCTTTTGATTTATCACTTTGTAATTGATTTCATTGTCATCAATCAGCAGCCAACTTGCTTGCACACTGCCCTTGTCCTTGTGAATAGCACAGAAACCTCATTTATGTAATACTCTCTCAATGGGTCTTAAATTTCTAGTCTATCTTTGTCTGAACTTTGAGTCCAAGTTTTGCCCCATATTACATCCATGATCTTTCCCAACATCTTCCAACACTTTCCAACTCTATGATACAATTTCCTGCTATGCTTCTGACATCTTCCATCTGTTTCCATTCCTTGCTAATCTCTGAACTATTGTTTTTATTATTTG
>JASFDF010000404.1:0-21308 GCA_036937115.1 Nidularia sp. FH-822889 | reverse complement strand
TAAAGAACTTGAACTGAGACTAGTATGAAATGGAGACTTGATGCAGAATATCTGAAACATATAGTCAGCTGTAATTTGGCCAAGACAGCCAAGACTTGGCTGCAAGGACTTAGGATTATAACAGATTGGTGTGTGACAGGTTGGTGATGAGTGATGGCTGGAACAGGATATGACAAAGAACTGGAAGGGTGCAGCACATAAGCTGAAGCCAACAGTTCTTACCTTTATTGTTACAGTTGGAAATCCTTCTGACATTACTTCTGACATTTCTCTGACATAGCACTATCATAACCTATGACCTCTAGTTCCTATATTCACCTTTTGGAACAAAACTTGACAAATTGAACCCTCTTAACCCATACCTCTGATAACCCATAACCCTTCATACCCTGTAGTGCAAGCTGTCCACCAACTCAGTTTGCAGGGAATTGCATACAGTAGCCCATAACCCACACTTCTCCATGGCCAAAACCCATAGGATTTGACCACTATATTAGGCATAGTCCCTTAATTTTATGGTCAAATAATTAAGGCTTTTACATCGAAAAGATCATTCCTATGGCTCCCAAGCCACTCAATATTCTTAAGAAAGGCCTCATTAAATTTACAAGGTCAGTCAAGACTCGGAAGGCCCCTAACTGCAAAGCTAGCAAAGAAGGAAATCATTTCAGCCATTGACAAATACATCAGTGACTTAAACGACCCTACTCCACCCAAAATTGAAGCTCGTTCAATAGGCAACTCCACTTCGAGGAGACTAGGGGTATGAGAGATACCATTGCAACTGAATTTTTTCAGAGATCATAGGAATTACAATTCAAATTAGTCTAAATCTATGCCAGTGGTACCAATCTGTTGTCCTGAATTTTTTTAAAATGGGTTTTTACAATTTATTCTCGATTTTTCGAGCCTATTTTTAGCATACTTCTCCAAGCTCATAACCCCTTGTAGCCCATACCCTGGGCTATCCACTGAGGGCTATGGGTTAAGAGGGTTTGGCTGTACTTTCTTTGAGTTAATATAAATTTTATTCTTAAGAGTCTGAACTCATAATTGGCAAACATTAAAGGAGCCGAGTCTCAACCGTCATGTGTATACCTGCAACCGACAATGATACATAGGATCTATAGTGCGCGAATAAGTAATCTACCCCATCCCTTGTATCCTGGATGTGTTCGCCCTTCTTTACTTTCTAAGAATGGCATCTCCTAAAGCCATTGCGAGTTCTGAATGTCGCTTCCTTCATCGCGGGCTTCGGCAATAGTCATTTCCCTCTGACATCTAGCACATCCACAGACAAAGAACCATTCCTTTTCGAGCTCGTCTCGGCGTTCTTTTGCAGTCGTGCCCTCCGCGACATCAACGTAGCTAATACAGAGCTCCTTTCCACTTGGAACATAAATTGTCGTGGTAAATTGTATGGCGCGTCCTGAACGTGATTTAACAAGGTTGGGGGTGCAGTCTAATGAAATGAGTAGATCATGAGTAAGTCATTCTCAGGAGATACAAAAGACTACTAACCATGGTTGAAGTATGATCCGAATACGTACATTCCCCATCCAAGCATTTCACTATCCTGGCCCTCTGCTCCCTTCTCCCAAATGCCAAACACGTTACCGTGATCCCTGCCTAATATCGAACGAACGGAATCGGAAGTATCCGTATAGACGCATAAGAGATCAAGAAGTCCTGCGAGTTGCGAACATTGATCTGAGAGCGCCTGTCGCGCAACAGATACAACAAGACGCAGGTACCAATAGACTCGAATATGAGAAGCGAGAATATATGGCTTCGCTTGGGTATTTCGGAGTTCGTTATCCTGCAGGCGAAGGAGATCAGACCAAGTACCCGCAGAAGTAGGCGAGCGAGGTATTTTTCCAAGCGAGTCTTCGTTCCTCGGGGCGTATGAACGGGGGTGAGATTGCTCAATGCAGCCTCGACAGAGTCCATCTAGCACGAAACGCGCACTGTCGAGTTCGAATTCGTTCAAATCAAGGTCGCTAGCAGAAATCGATGCTATATCAACCTCTTCAGAAAGCTTCCAGGTGCGTTGCAGTAGGTCCGGAATCACTTCCTGCGGGTCTATAATGTCCAAGAACTTCAACGACGACGATAGATCTGCCCTGTTTTGCTTCCGGGTCCCGTTCTGCGGTTTCTTCCTGCCAATGATCTTCTCTACAGCAACGTTTACAGCTGACCGTAGTCCAGTCCAGCCCTCGTCGGAAACCCACTTCTCCCTACACTCGTGGCAGCAGAACCAGACACCTGCCCCGTCGATTCGGATGTTCCACGCATTCCTCCCACTTTCGTAGGTGTATGCGAAACACCAAGCGCACACTTCCTTGCGGAATTTCCTCAGGATCACGCTGGCATACGGTCCATCGCAGGCGAGCACCAATGTATTGTTCGTCAACGGATAAGACGGAAACGCCCCTCGTCCACCGTACGGAGTTTGCTGGATATCGAAGTTGTTGCCGTTCTGAGGCCGCGAGGAAGATATGAGAGAATTATGAGCCATACGTTCCATGTGTTGAATTAAATCCTTGATAGGGTATATCTATATGTCGCTTGAGTAGTATACGTGGACTGTGTAAAGTAAGAAGTTATCTCGATGAAGTTTAGAAGCTACAAACCTCTAATGTTTCAAGGAAGACACACTAACGTGCTATAACGAAGGTAGATCGAACAGAAAAGGGGTTATGAAGGGGTATCTTCAGTTAAATGAGCCATCCTGCTCAGTGTAAAGAAGCGAGCAAAAACCTGAAGATCGGTGGGCGAAAATTCGAGCTGCCGAAATCGGTGATGGCATGAACTGGAGCGGTAATTACGTCATCCGGACAACTCCGTCTATCCTGTGTATAGCGGGCCGACCAAGGGCGGCTGGACGGTCCGCTACACACATTTTCTCAAGTTAGAAACCGCCACTGGCAGCAACCTGGACATCGGTTAACGTGCCATTGTAATGAAATTTCGTCCTTGCCGCCTTAAAGCCTTTGTCTATCCTCATTTATTTGAAGTTTCAAGTCGCCATAGAATCAGTATATGCCCATGACGTAACGTGTTAGAAGTAACCTGGAGCCCGCTCCTTTACAGAACCTGCTCTTAGGCATTTGTACCTATGTTCTGCCAGGACTATGAGTTGTATTTTTCATGAAATATTATATAACGATGGGATTTAATTGGCAGCTAGTCTCGATAATGTCTTCTGGGTGCCAGCATCATGGCTACGTCCTAGGCTTCAATCACACCACCAGTAAGCTGTTGGGCATTGCCGTATTCACTGACTCGGACCATGAACCTTACGGTATGAATTTCTCACATTCCGTAGTCATAGTACTAATTTTGAATGGGATCAGCGAATCACCCGTGTAGCAAAATGGCTTCTTATGTACCTCCTCTTAATGCACAGAAAGCATCACCGTCATGGGTAATAGATTTGCAGCTCTTCGCCCATGCAATGCGATGCCACGGTACCAAACAGTCGTCGCTTCATCTCCACGCGATGTGAGTATCAGGTACCACAAGAATTCAGAAGGTTGACCCGGATACTGGCCATCTCTAACCAATGCGGCACCGGTAAATTATGTTTCTTTACTATGAATTGATTTTCCTTGTTGTTATGCTTATCACAACTATAAGATCCAATAACTGATATCCTACTAATAAATAGATTGCAATGTTTCAGTTTTCATACCGGACGAAAGAAAATCTATCAGATTTTTGTACATGATTTATGATTCCCAGGTAGATTTTATTAGGTCTGATGCCCGTTCTGCGATCGCATAGGTCGGCGCTTGCGTGTGTCCACAGGTTATGAAGGGCTAAATCACTTATAGTTTTAAAAAATTGTCAGGCAGCAAATAGATTAACGATACCACGAACCATAATAGATGCGTCAACGATCCGTAGCCCTTGAATCCCTTTAACAAGCAAGTCGGGGTTCACGACGCCGTAGCTTGCGTCCTCAGCAGACATTGCAGCTGTACCAACTGGGTGTGCAGAGGAGAAAGCAGTGTTTCGAATGAAGTCGTTCAGCTTGGCGTCATCAGTGGCATTGGCAAATGATCCCGCGGGCTGTAGAACATAGTCCTTCCATGCAGGGCCTGCAAAGAATCGCCGGGTACTTGCCACTGCTTCGCGCATAGCAAACAGGTCGAAGTCAGATGTCAATAATCCAAGATCAATGAGCGGGTTATCCAAAGGATTGCTCGTATTCAGCTTCACTGATCCACCTGTGATTATGTGGAGTTAGTATATCAACGAAGTGAACTGAAATAAAAAGATCGACATACGCGATGCGGGAGTGACAACTGAAGCACCTGCACCAACGAAGTGACCAGGAATAGGGGTAAATCCGCCTCCATTCTGTAAACAAGATTAAAACGGTGTAGAGGCCAGAAGGCTTATCATAAACATACCGAAATAGCCAGTTCATAATGAGGAGTATTATCGCCAGAAGACGGGTCGGCAATAACTTTAAATATAGGAGAGTTGTTGGGTAGACGAAGCCACGCAACCTGATTCACAAAGGTATCGACCAAAGGTCCAGTGTGACTAGCCTCCCACTGGGCAAGAGCCTCAGCAAGAAGAGTTGCATTGTTGTTTAAGCTGCAAAAAAGTCCACATGAATCTATGTGAGATATTCCAGGTTGTCAAGTGCTTACTTGTCAGTAGTATTGGTGGAATTGGCGAACCATACTTCGGAGAGAGTTGGCTGTTCTGTAAGATTTTTTCCGACGCTTGGAAGGTTGACTATGGATTTTACACCCACTGCCTTCAGTTCTGCTTTATCTCCGATCCCCGAGGAGAGTAGAATATGTGGAGTTCCAATAGATCCTGCCGACAAGATAAGCTCTTTCGCAGCCGTCATAGTATGGATAGGACCAGTTAAAGCATCTGTCATGGACTAATCAGTTACTAGCATATGGATGAAAGTTATTAGGACGTCGATAAAAGTAGGCACATACGTTCAGAAACGATCTCTACTGTACGAAATGTTATATTTTTGCTAGTGCCTGTCTGGAGAATGCGTGTAACGCGAGTGTTGAGTAGAATATTCAGATTTGGACGAGATGTGAACTTGGCGGCCAAATAAGATGTTGCGGCGCTGCTCCTTGTACCATTTTCAATAGTCGCCTGAAGCCACCCTATGACGTTCGGAATGACTATTAGTAACAGAAGTGATTTTTTTGGCTAACTAAGAAACAGAATACCTAACCCAAGAGGCGTTCCTCCGTTCATATCTAAATTGAACGGAAACTCGTCTTTCAGATCACGAGTAGTCTGAATGACACGATCGTCGATGGCTTGCGGAAACCCTGGCAAGCTAACGGAATTTATCCCAGTGAAGCTGTGGACAGCAGGGTTGAACTGGCCAACGGTGGAATGGTGATCAGCAGGCGGTACAAATTTCTCATTCTATGTTATAAAACCTGCTCAGAAGAACTTCAACAAGTCTAATAAGAGATAATTTACCTTGAGGATAAAGGGCAACATATTATTCCACGACCATCCAGGATCTCCTGTAACAGCAGCCCAGCGATTAAAATCGGAAGATGATCCTCGGGTGTAAAACATTGCGTCTATATTTCAGTGAGTATATCATGAGCTATTGCTTCTGAATATTTTTTATAGAGATGCGCCGTGCACATACTGATGGAGCTACTTCCACCGAGGACGTGTCCTCTAGCATATGGGAATGATCGACCATTCAAACCAGTTTGAGGGGTTATTGTATAGTTCCAGTCAAACGCGCTGTTGCCCAGTCGCAGCGCGAAGAAAGGCACCTCTAAGTTTTCCACATCTTCATTCCTTTGCAGCAATCTATCAGCGTTAAAAGTTCTTCTGGGTAAGAGATCGTTCACTAACGTAGGACCTGCTTCAATTACCAGCACTTTAAACTGCGGATTTTCGGTTAGTCGATTGGCAGTTACAGAGCCTCCAATGCCACCTCCCAGGATGAAGATATGTAAATATTCAGCTTGAAATGGGATGTGGGACATAATACACACCTCCGACTATAACGAAGTCATAAACCACTCCTGCAGGCAAATCCTCAAATCGTTGGAAGATTGCACCATGGCAGACGCAAGAGAAAAGCGCGATACACAACTGAAGAAGCAGCATTGGAGCCATGATTGTCGTTGATTCGGAGATGAGATCTGGATACCTTCCTTGTCCTGCCTACATTTATGTTCTACGCCGCCCTTTACCTCATCGTAAACGCGTGAGCAAAGTGTTCCACTTTAAATCCTCCCTTTTTATCCCCATGGAAGATGTGAGCATGAGTGGGGCCACGGGAAGTCGCTCCGGGGAAAATCTAAGCTTACCAAACGATTCAGTCACTTGGTGATGTGAGATTTGGATTGAGTCCTCGGGAACATCAGATTCATAGGCAAACGAAGCGAGAGAGAAATCGCCGAATGCTTTAGCCTTTTGCTGTTGCTGTCACTGTCATTCATTTGTCGTATGGATGTCAAATAATCCATACCTCAAGTTTTTGAACCCCTCAAGCTGTTACTCTAGATTATACGCAAGAGCTAGTAATAATAAACAAGAATACATTTCGGGTCATCGAAAAATTGAAAGCCGCTTTGCTCACGGAATTCTGCTGCACCGAGAAAGCCAAGACGTCCAAGTGTAAAATTAGAGCACACCATCAGTGGACTACCGTGTGTACGCTGCAACGTGGCTGGAACGTGGCAGCGAGTCGCGGTCATCCGGTCAGGAACCGAAGGAAGAAATCACGGAAGGAGCTCCGGACCGGTCCCAGATTATCTTGGTTAGAATTATGGGTCACCCATACTTATAAGAGGCGCCAGAGATTAAACAAAAAAATAATGATTAGAAAAGCAGAAGGGGTTAATGAAATCTGCAGTGCTATCTGCAAGCTTCGAAGACTTAGCCACCTACTGAATAAAGCTATTTTACAGCATCCTTGAACAAAACTTGCTGAAATCGCAACTTCAATGTGCAAACAATACATAGAAATTCAGGATTCCCATGTGGCTTTTATCATCTCCGCGGCGCGCTCAGCGATAGCGTAGGTGGGTGCCTGTGTGTGTCCACAGGTGATAAACGGCTGGATTAGATATCGATTAACAACCTGGCAAATTAAAAGCTGCTGTACTCTTAATAGGACCCACCATAACAGATGCATCAACGATTCGTAGTCCTTTTGCGCCTTTCATCAGTAAGTCCGGATTCACAACTCCATAAGCAGCATTTACAGCAGACATAGCAGCCGTCCCAACAGGATGTGATGGGCTTCGTACATTACTACGAATGAATTCGTCCAAAAGGGCATCGGTAGTGGCATTAGCAAATTCTCCTGCCGGTTGCAGAACATAATCCCGCCATGCAGGCCCAGCGAAGAAACGTCGAGTACTGGAAACTGCTTCGCGCATGGCTAGAATGTCGAAATCTGAGGTCAGGAAGCCGACATCTATTAGGGGTTGATGTAAAGGATTGCTTGTATTTAGCTTGATGGTTCCACCTGAAAATAAAAGGAACATCAGAAAGCAAGTAAGTTCAGCCAGGCGTCTTATATAGACCTACGTGATACAGGGGTTACAACGGCGAGCCCCATGCCGACAAAGCTACCAGGGCCAAATGAACTAGCAAAGCCAGCCCCATTCTGATCACATAACATAAGCCGGGTCCGACGATGTCAAATGTAAATATTTTACTAACAGACATAACAAGTTCATAATGAGGACTATTAGAACCGGATGAAGGATCTGTGAACTTATCAAATATGGAGGCGTTATTGGGTATCCGAAGCCATGCAATTTGACTGGTGTGCGCATCGACTAAAGGCCCAGTGTGCGTATCCATCCACTGCCCAATCAGCTCTGCTAGCAGTGTTGCATTATTAGTTATGCTGTGATGGACGTTCGAGGATTTTTATTTTAGCCACAATCAAAAAGAAGATGGAGATAACACCGACCTATCATCTGTATCAGTAGCATTAGCAAACCATGAAAGAGCTAATTGTGGCTGATCCGTGAGATTTTTCCCGACGCTTGGAAGGTGTAAAACTGATGGAATGCCAGCCACTTTCAGTTCTCCTCCATCGCCGATTCCAGAATTAAGAAGAATATGCGGGGTTCCTATTGAGCCAGCTGATAAGACTACTTCCTTCCTAGCTGTCATATTCCAGCTCGAACTAGAGCCTGCCAATCGACATGCTAAATTCAGTCCGAGAGTAAGGAAGGAACTTAAAATGACGCACCCCCTTCTATTGCCTCAACAGTTCGAAACATTTTGCTTCCAGGTCCGCCAGTTTGTAAGATGCGAATGACTCGAGTATTCAACACAATGTCTAAGTTGGGGCGAGAGGTGAACTTGTGTGCTAAGTAGGCTGTTGCAGCGCTGCTTCTTGTCCCATTTCCAATCGTGGCTTGTAACCATCCTGAAATTCCAATGTTAGACATGTCTATCAATATTTGATTAAAGAAAATATAGTACCCAGCCCGAGTGGGCTGCCACTATTCATGTCTAGATTAAAAGGAAATTCCTCTTTCAAATCATTCGTTGTCTGAATAACACGCCCGTCGATAGAACGAGGGAACCCAGGGAGGCTGACTGAAGTTATCCCATTGAAATTGTGCACAGAAGGATCGAATTGCCCGACAGTCGAGTGATGGTCAGCGGGTGCAGTCACTTTCTCGTTCTATAGCAGATAGCAATCGTTAGACAAAAATACATCGTGTAGAAAGGAGAAAAACCTTGAGAATATACGGCAAAATGCGATCCCACGACCATCCAGAATCGCCTGTAACAGCAGCCCAGCGATCAAAGTCTGAGGAAGACCCTCGTGTATAGAACATTCCGTCTGTTTTCCCGCCCCACTCATGAGAATTTGTCACAATACAGATAGATATCATGAAGGACGCACTGATGGAGCTGCTACCGCCGAGAACATGGCCTCTAGGATAATCCAACGTACGGCCTTTTAAACCTACTTGAGCCGTTGTTGTAAAATTCCAATCATACACGGTATGTTCAAGGCGGGTCGCGAGGAGTGGTATTTGTATATTGAGTACATTTTCATTACTTTATAAATTATAATGATCCGCAAGTGTAGTTGGGTATCGTTAGAGGATGGATTGTAAGCACTTACGTCGGTCCTGCTTCCATGACCAATACCTTGAACTCTGGATTTTCCGTGAGTCTGTTTGCCGTGACAGAGCCTCCGATGCCGCCTTGATCAAAAATAATATACGTATCAGAGTAAGCGAGAAATTAGAGGAAGCAAAATCTGGAAGATGTCTTTACCTCCAATCACAATAAAGTCATATGTTGCTTCAGCTGGTATATCTTCATATCTTTGGAAGATAGCAGCGTTGCACACCGACCAGAAGGCGGAAAGAAATATTGCAGTAAGGAGGAGCATTGAATACACCCCGGATATCGAATGTTTCTGGGCTGGTCAGACCTAAGTGTCCTTTTACGCACTTGTGACCGGCTAAACAATAAAATTTAGAAGAAACCTAATTGTAGACATGCACATCTGACACGATTCTCGCCCCACACACCTTATGTTTGAGCCGTTTTCTGCATCTTCACATGGGAACATTACAGCATAGAAATATTTTGAACTGTCATGAACAACCCAATCTTCTCTTCTGCCGAAAACGATGGCCTGAAATCACAATGTCAGTCCACTAATAGAAGTTCGCTTAGCAAGCATTAGTGCAAGTTGTTGATCAGCCGTAATGAAGAAGCCTAGAGTTCTCACCGCAAAAGCTATTATGCGAGGCTCGAGTCTTCCCTAACCCAGATGAAAGCAGCTTTCGACCTAAGGTGGGTTAAGATAGGATTTCAGGAGCGGCCCTTAATCTTTTTCAATCAACAGGTGCAGGCGATCGTCGTGCACGCCATCAGCCGTATGTTCAGCCATTGGTTTGTTTTGCAAGTTCAGTACTGTCACTCCTATGAGAAAGTATTCAGGCATGTCCGGAGTAGGAGAATCAGTGAACGCTGTTACTATCAGCAATGGATGTCGAAGTTGAAAGTTAGCTTGCCGCATCCACCACACTGAGCCTTGAGGGACATAGTCGACATGCTGATGAGCTACCGAGCCTACTCAAGTTAGTAACTAATTTCAAACGTTAGAGTATAAGCTTTGTGAGCTTTGTGTGATCACGAGAACGAATTTCACACTCAGCAAAAACGAGAAGTCCAGTGAAGTCGTGGCAAAGTCGGGTGAAATCATGTTACAGGCATGTTATAGTCGTCCAAAAGGAACCAGTGGAGAACACGGCATCGGGAAAACAAGGAAAAATGGGTCTAGGTTTATATAGGCAGATATACCTTTAGCTGAAAAAAATTGGTACCATAAGTACATTTATTACACATCAGTATTTAATGCAATATCTGATACAGTAATGTTTGTGAAATTTGGAGGAGAGTAAGTATTTTTTAAAAGTTCAGAGGTTGAAGATTTTGATTTTATGACAATTGCAATCAGTTTTGCAATGATTATAAAGTATTATAATACCTTATCAAATTCCCCTCCCATACCAGAAAAATATGCCTTTTTTCAATGGTAGCAGGTATTAGTAGACTTATGCACACATTTTTTTTGTATATTACTGAAACTTTCACTTTCATTTAACTTAACAATTGATAGCATTAGATTTCTTAGTTATTCACTCAAGTTGCAATGTTCTCTCAAATGACTTAATTTACTTATGACTCTCACTATATCCTGAGTGGGGAGTGCAAGCATGCAAACCAACTTTTGAATTTTGGTCAGCCCATGGGTAGGGAATCACACTGTTATTTATAAGTCTTTGGAGTACTGAACAAACATGAAATGGCCTTGCAGTAAAATCCCATTATTGTGAAGAATTATACAAATGGATTATGTTTACAAAAAGCAGTAAGATGCTACCATTAAGATAAAACTAAGGTAATGCTATATCAAAATCTTGAAATAAGGGCTATATGGAGATTATAGGTAGTAACTTTTCAATGCTTTATATAAGATTACAAGGCCTTATTGGTAATATTGCACTTTTAGCTGAGTTTCAACTCTCTCCAGAAATATCTTTTACATTAAATTTTTGTAATGTACCAGGGCAATGTATTGATTGCTCAAATTGTAGTCATGTTGGAGTCTGGGAATAATCAGGTTGAAGTCCAGCCAGAGTTCAGTGATATTCACATCAAAGTGTGGCCATGCCATTTCAGAATTCTCAAAGTATTCAAAACCAATTCAAGTCATGCAACACAAAAGTGACAAGTCCTAGCCAATTCTATCATCCAAGTGAGTATTAAGTATGTGATCAAGGTACTAATCCAAAGTAGATATGCCATGTGCCTATGGACCATATATGAATGAGGCCCAAATTTCCTGTCAATATAACCAATATCCTTACTATCCTAATAATAGACCTCTTGGAATTGAAAGTGCATGTATCAAAAATGAGAAAAATTGACATGAATTTTAACACAAGGAAGTTGATTGGGAACTTGGGAAGCAGAACAACTGCAGTGGCATATGCCAATCCATCATTCATAAAATACATGATGCAAAGTTCAAATTCATATGCAATGCTACTGCTCATCAATTCAGCCTCTTCTTTCCTTACTCTCATGCAGCTAAAGATCAAAAAGGCCAAGCAGAGCAAGAAAAGAACAGACAATAAGTATATTTTGAACCTTTTCCCTATGTCATCACTACCCACATAAGCACAACCCATCCATTCAGGAACCCACACCTTCAGAATTGAGCAGGTTCAGTAAGGTGTACAATTTTACTACTCACAAAGCACAGCTTCACTGATATATTCCTTCAATCTATAGAACTTTTGATGTCCCAAAATCTACCATGTGTTTCAACAGACTCACATCAAGGATCTTGATTGCTATGGCTGGCTCAATATAGCAATCACATAGGTTATAGGTCAGAATCACAGAATAATGGAGCCCACATAAGCAACTTGTTTCTGATTTTACCTTCATTGTAATTCTAATGCACATAAATCTTTCCTAGGTCCTATTTCTCCAATAGCTTGAAGCAACTTCAAGTAAGCCAATCTAGCCAATAATCAGCTTGTAAGTCATATACTGATGGTTATCCTACTAGAAATGGAATAGTGGGTCCAGGGAACAATGTACAATACCTACAAGTGTTGCTTCACCCATATTAAATCATTATACAGATATAATAAAGATAACTGTCATAGCAAAATAATGTGGATCATATCTTTGTGACTGCAAGTTTAGATTGATTTGTTTGAGACCAATTAATATGACACTAATGGTATTGTTAAGTATAGGTGATCCCAAGAATTCATAGCACTGGGATACATGGCCATCAGGAAAACAAGGAAAAATGGGTCTAGGTTTATATAGACAGATATACCTTTAGCTGAAAAATAATTAGTATCATAAGCACATTTATTACATATCAATATTTAATGTAATATCTGACACAGCAGTGTCTGTGAAATTTGGAAGGAGAGTAAGTATTTTAAAATTTTTCAGAGGTCAAATATTTTGATTTCATGACAATTGTAATCAGTTTTGCAATGATTGTAAAGTATTATAATGCCTTATCAAATTCCCCTCCCACACCAGAAAAATATGCCTTTTTTCAATGGTAGCAGGTATTAGTAGGCTTATGCACACACTTTTTTATGTATATTACTGAAACTTTCACTTTCATTTAACTTAACAATTGATAGCATTAGATTTCTTAATTATTCACTCAAATTGCAATGTTCTCTCAAATGACTTAATTTACTCATGACTCACACTATATCCTGTGTGGGGAGTGCAAGTGTGCAAACTGACTTTTGAATTTTGGTCAGCCCACCAGTGGGTAATCATGCTGTTATTTGGTATTTGTCATAAGTCTTCGGAGTACTGATATGGCCTTGCAGTAAAATCCCATTATTGTGAAGAATTATACTAATGGGTTATGTTTACAAAAAGTAGTAAGATGCTACAATTCAGATAAAACTAAGGTAATTCTATATCAAAGTCTTGAAATAAAGGCTATGTTAAGATTATAGGTAGCAACTTTCAATGCCTTATATAATATAACAAGGCCTTATCAGTAATATCCAACTTTTAGCTGAGTTTCAACTCACTCTGGAAATATCTTTCACATTAAATTTTTATGATCAGTGTGGGTCACAACACCAGGTCCTGTTGTTGTTAACATTGTGTTTATTACACTTTTGCATTTTCTCATAGCAAAATAAATACATGAATCTTCCATAGCTTTCACATGAAAATTATCTGACTTTGGCCTGACAATTTCAAGGCTATTGCTTGACTGAATTGCTAAAGTGACCATGACTATTATCTAACTATAGCCTGACTACAGCCTGACTGGGGGATGACTATAATGAAGGATTTGTGTGGCACCATGCCAGTTATCATCTTATATTCCCAGTCTATTGCCTGACTTCCATAGTCATATCAGTGCACAAAAAATGTCCATTCTGCATATGAAAGCCATGTGTGACTTTGACTGGACTATCACATGACTTTTCATTTTTACTGAGAGTGATGGAACACTGGTTCCCAGAATTTTGGACTGAGCCAATATGGCACTGGATCATGCAACCTCTGTTGCATATTACTACATATTCTAGATGGCAAATTCTTACATGAAAGGTTTCATTACTAAAATTTTCTCAGGAAATATATAGCATTTCCACACAGCATCTATGAGTAAAAATCAAAGTTGAAGTAAATATACATGATAGCCCCGTTGACAAGACTCTTCACGGCCGGTATGTCGAAAACATGAAAGGGAGTGAAAAACATCATTCATAACTGCCAGGCCGACTTTATGATATCCGATGCTCGTTCTGCAATAGCGTACGTGGGCGCTTGTGTGTGTCCACAGGTAATAAATGGCTGTTGTGTTATTCAGTAGACTCGAAGGAAGCCAAGATCGGAGGTAAATTATAACGAACCATAATTGAGGCATCAACAATTCTTAATCCTTCCACACCCTTAACGAGAAGATCTGGGTTAACAACTCCATAATTTGCACCTCTAGCGGACATGGCAGCTGTACCAACAGGATGTGCTGTACTTCCTGCTGTGCTTCGAATAAAACTGTCCAATAAGGCATCAGAAGTAGCATTTGCGAAGGCCCCAGCTGGTTCAAGAACGTAGTCCTTCCACGCTGGTCCAGCAAAAAAGCGCCTAATGCTGGCAACTGCTTCGCGCATAGCAAAAATATCAAAATCAGAATTGAAAAAACCAGGATCAATCAATGGTTGATCCAAAGGATTACTGGTATTAAGTTTGACTGATCCACCTATAACCACGGGCTGTTTAGTATTTTCGTAAAGATAAAACGAATTTACCTACGAGATATGGGAGTCACGACTGCTAAACCTGCCCCAACAAAATGTCCTGCAGTAGATCCAGACAAACCTCCTCCATTCTACTCCCAGTACATCTTCAGTCCCAAAGATGAATCTCGAAATAACTTTACTTACGTTAATAATCAATTCATAATGCGGTGTATTCTTCCCAGCAGAAGGGTCAACGAACTGATTGAATATCGAGGAATTTCCAGGAACTCGAAGCCAGGCAATTTGATTTGAGCCTGCATCAGCTAACGGCCCAGTGCGAGTAGCGATCCATTGGTTAAGGAGCTGTTCGAGAAGCGTCGCATTCTGCGCTATGCTGAAGTTTTGGAGCGAATCAGACAAATTGCAAGATACTTCGGGAACTGCAATTTTTATCGACGAACCTATCCTTGGTGTCAGTTGCATTGGCGAACCAATTGGTAAAGATTGCTGGCTGATCACTGAGGTTCTTTCCTACACTTGGAAGATGCACTATCGGTCGCACTCCAACTTTCGTGAGCTCTCCTTCGTCGCCTATTCCGGAGCTGAGAAGAATATGGGGCGTTCCTATAGAGCCTGCAGACAATATGACTTCCTTCTGGGCAGTTAACGTTTTGATTGGTCCCGAATCTGTATTAAACGATAATATCGAACCTGTCCTTCAAATAAAATAGTACATAAAACCACCCACGCTCTGGCATCATCTCCACCGTACGAAATACTTGGCTTTTACTACTGCCGGTTTGAAGAACACGGGTCACTCGAGTATTGAGAACAATATCCAGATTAGGACGGGAGGTGAACTTTTGAGCTAAATATGACGTCGCAGCACTGCTCCGGGTTCCATTCCCGATAGTAGCTTGCAACCAACCTAGCAGATCCAGATTCAGAATATGTTCCCTCGATTAAATTACCGGAAAATTAAAATACCTAGTCCAAGTGGAGTTCCGCCATTCATATCCAAGTTAAATGGGAACTCTTCCTTCAAGTCGCGAGTAGTTTGAATGACACGGTCATCAATAGATTGAGGAAACCCAGGGAGGCTAACGGAATTGATTCCAGTAAAACTGTGCACTGCAGGGTTGAATTGTCCAATTGTGGAATGGTGATCAGCCGGAGGTGTGATTTTCTCGTTCTTGGTTAACGGAGAAGAACTCAGGCTAAATATAACTTCAAATAATGAGGACAATAACCTTGAGAATGAACGGCAAGATTTGGTCCCATGACCATCCAGAATCCCCCGTAACAGCTGCCCAACGATCAAAATCGGAAGAAGATCCTCGTGTATAGAACATTCCGTCTGTATACCCAGGCAGCATGAGAACTATTCGTAAATCAGATATTATGGTTTCGCCGAACTTACTGATGGAGCTGCTGCCCCCAAGAACGTGCCCTCGAGGATATCCTATAACACGGCCATTTAGTGCATTTTGAGGTGTTGTGGTAAAATTCCAATCAAAAATCGTATTCTCGAGGCGAGTCGCAAAGAACGGGACCTCTGCATTTAGCGCATTTTCATTGCTTAAAGCAATGTATGAGTTTATGGGGATCGTATTCCATGTTAAATTATGAAAAACTTACGTGGGTCCCGCTTCAATAACTAGCACCCTAAAATTTGGATTTTCAGTGAGCCTATTGGCAGTGACAGAACCTCCAACACCACCTGTCGATGAATATACGTAAGTAAATTGGCTTTAAAATAAAATGAGTTTCAATGAAATAGTAACGCAGATCACCTCCGATTACAATGAAGTCATATATTGCTGCTGAAGGAATATCCTGGAAAGTCTGAAAGACATTGGCCTGACAAATCGGCAAGAAACAAGCAAGGCTCAGTACGACGAGTGTGACTAGAGTCTTCATGATGGTCGAAACGACTGGGGTCCGTCTCACAATCACAGATAGCCAAGGAATGTATTCGGAGAAGTACTTATCCGATGTGGAGGGAGAGGTGTACCTGGCCCACCCACGCTTTACTTCAGCACCTGGAGGCGCGTCATGGACATAGGGGCTTCTACGAACTTGGCACTTCAATACCGTGAACAAACCGTTCTAATTGCATCCCTTCCCCTCATCCAAGGATGCTATTGAACGGAGTTAGGTAGCTGTTCTCCCAGTGCG
Source organism: Nidularia sp. FH-822889 (assembly GCA_036937115.1). Classification (NCBI taxonomy): domain Eukaryota; kingdom Fungi; phylum Basidiomycota; class Agaricomycetes; order Agaricales; family Nidulariaceae; genus Nidularia; species Nidularia sp. FH-822889. Next base: position 4,857 of record JASFDF010000404.1, on the reverse strand, counting down.
GTTGAACATTTATGAAACATATATTCCGGATCGAATTCCTCGGATCACAAATAATTAGCTTGAGAAGGAGCCTTCAATAAAACTGAATAAATAATATATATATATAAGTGGGACTCACACTCGAGTCTACTTAACTAGCAGGTTTCTGCAAGCTGGCATGAGCTTTTTATTACAGTTCGACTTGAGTTCGACGGTTAAATACAAATCGCTTGAACTCGAATGTCGGGCTCTGGAGCAGGAATCACAGCAGTATAGATGCAATGATATGTGAGATTGGAGGATAGAAGTAGTGGAGTCCCACCATTGTCCGCTATTGAAAAGGTAATTACAGATAGATCGTGACCTCGAGGGACACATTCAGGAGATTTGAATTCTGGAAGTCCGAAGAAATTGTCATTAGCAAGTTTCACAGTCCGCTATTTGTTTGTGCCAACTTCGCACGGTTGATTCGAGGAAGCGCGGCGGTCCGGCGTCATACTGTAACTCACTATCAACATTTCTTCTACTAAGCCCAATCTCAATCCGTGTTCGACACCATTAGTGGCAAGCCGAAAGCTATTGTCAACAAAGGTATTAAAAAAATCTCAAGCAATCTGATTGGAGGATTCAACTCGCACTACGTTCGAAAAAGTGCATCGAAGTTGATCAGTGGTGTGGCTAGTTTACCGTATGTATCACCCATAACTGCTTCTTTTCTATAACTTATGACCTGCATTCAATTTTAGATTATAATACCTGACGCAACTAAAAGCATTGTCAGAAAGATGTCGCTGGGAATCCCTCTCGAATGCGTTCGTGTACGGATAGTTGATAACTTTGAGCTACTCCAGAGCGTAACCATGATTTGACCTAGGTTCATGACGACAGAGAGGAACATACACGATTTAGGTCGTCTTCTGCGGATACTGCTGATATACACGTTGAGAGCAAAACAAACTCCGAGGTTAGTGACCTAGTTTATAATCATTTGAATCTCTCCGAAATTTTCTTACATACAGCCCTTAAAGCCATGGCAAAGCGGCCAGCCATATAAGCATTCTTTAGGAAAGGACGGCGATGCATGGGAGAAATGCTACAATGTTACAAAAGAATTCGATAAACAAATGTGCGAAGCGTGGAGAGATGAGGTTCAGAATCTGCTTATCTTCGTGAGGATTCACTGTCTTCATCGAAAAACGCTGACATATATTTCTGCTCCAACAGGCAGGGTTGTTCTCTGCCGTCGTCACCGCTTTTACTATTGAGTCCTATAAACTTCTTCAGAACAATACAGTACCAAATTCTGCAGATTTACTCAAGCAGCTCCTGATGCATTTGAGCGACGCAAGCACCCTAGATCCTGCTTCACCTTCATCGACATCCTCACCTTCCAACGTCACTCGTTCTGCTGTTCGTATCAATATACTGTTGTTCTTGAGCCTCACGCTCAGTTTGACGACTGTTTTAATCGGTATCCTATGCTTACAATGGATTCGAGAATACCAGAGATATGGCACACTGCTTCCTAAAGACGCGTTGGCCCTTCGACAAATGCGTTACGAAGGGCTAGTAACATGGAAAGTTCCCAATATACTCTCCGGGCTGCCTGTTCTGCTTCAGGCAGCCTTCGTGCTCTTTTTTGCCGGTCTTCTCGACCTCCTATGGATGCTTAACCGAGAAGTTGCCGCGGTATTAGGTGTATTCGTAGGATTAGTGCTATTCTTCTTGGCTGCGACAACAGTACTACCTGCTGCTCAGTCGGTCATCTTCAACGCGCGCTACGCCTGGCTATACATCCCACAATGCCCATATAAATCTCCTCAATCATGGGGCTTCTATCGATTAGGGTTCAACTTGGTTTCTTTTATACAATATGCCAAACGACGCCTTCTTGGAGGCTCGGGTACTTCATTTACGGGAATAGATTTCTCTTTGAAGTCCGCCTGGTTTGGCTATGACCTGTCTTGGAGTCGGTCCCGTGAAAGCGGTTCTTCTGGATATGATCATTCTCGAGCTCTTGTGTGGATCGGACAAACGTTTATGCAAAGCCATGACATCATATATGCTATTCACCATTGCATGGGCGACATAAGCACTTTCGCTGCAGCTCTCACCTGTTGGACACTTTGGCATCCCAATGTTCCCTTCCATAGTTCTCACAGTATCCGACAATCCCTACACAACTATAATAATGTTCTTAGAGATCTTGTCTCGGCTTATACACTCCTTTATTTTTCCACAGCAAATTCTAGGCTACGACTACCTCTTTTACTTCATCGGTTGGAGCTATACATACGGATCAAGAACTCCAATGTTCCCAATAACCTTGGGGAAACCGGGCTCGCTCCCGAGGATCTCGCATGTCCAAACATACATTTTTGGTACTTCGAAAATAAAATGCATATCCCGAACGGTACGTCGTCAGAAGTTCTGATGATTTTCTGTTACTTACATATGACATTCCCCATAGACATAAAATTACAGCTGTTGTATTGCATTGCGTCACTTCTCAATCGAAATGAGGCAAGCGATAGCGATTTACGTACGCTCTGCACCATTATCGAAAATTTCCCAGGATATACTATACAAACCCAACAGCAACTTTCTTCAGCTCTTTCAACTGCTTTATTTTCTCTTCAAAAATGGACAAACTGCTCTGCTCCTTTCCGGACTAATCGAAGAGATGCAATTATAAACATTATATTTTATCAATTCAAGGATCATACAGCCTTCGCCCATTCATTCAAACAACTGGCAGGCGATTTAGCAGGCCCATTAAATGCTCTTAAATTACTAATTCATTCTCTCAACGAATCAGTAGTTGAAATCGGATTTCCTGATGGTCCAAGCAGATGGAAACAACCTTGGCGAGAATTTGTAGAATTATTACTTGCTGACAAAGTTGCTCTTGAGGGCTCATAATTCTATCACCATTTTGTTCCACTGTAATTGGAGATAATTCAACTTGCAGTTTAGACCAATGGATATATGGCTCTTTTGTAGAGATTGTTTGAGATAAATAGATAAGTATTATTGCCAAGCTTCTTCAATCAAGTCTGTTATCCCCTCAGAGCTGCATAAGTTTGAGCCTGAGTGTGTCCATAAATAACAAATAGCTATCGACGACAGAGGAATTGAATCAGCACAGTTTAGCTCATCTTCTGTAGGAGGTAACTCCCCAGCTGATGCTCATTCTAAGAGCAAAATTCACTGAGGTTAGTGATTTCGGATTGTAACTATTTTGAATCTCTCCGAAATTTGGCTTTCTATATGCAGTCCTGAAAACCACGACAAAGCGGCAAGCCCTATAAATATTTTTTGAAAAGGATGGCATTTCATGGGAGAAGTGTTACAACGTGACAAAAGAATACGACGAACAAATATGTGAAGCGTGGAGAGATGAGATTCAGGATTTGGTCGTCTTCGTGAGGATTCATCAACAAAAACATATCTTTCTTATTGCAATGAAGTAGAGTTTGTTCTCTGCTGTCGTTACCGCATTTATAATCGATTCCTATAAACTTCTTTAGAACAATACAGTACCGAATTCTGCAGATTTACTCAAGCAACTTCTAATACGTTTGAGCGACGCAAGCACCCTAAATCTTGCTTCGCTTTCATTGACATCCCCATCCTCCAATGCCACCCGTCCTGCTGCTCGCATCAACATATTCTGGTTCGTGAGCCTCACGCTAAGTTTGACGACTGTTTTGATCGGTATCCTATGCTTGCAGTGGATTCGAGAATACTAGATATACGGCACATTGCTACCCTAAAGATGCGTTGGCCCTCTGACGAATGCGTTACGAAGGATTAGTAACATGGAAAGTTCCCAATATACTCTCCGGATTGCCTGACTTATGCAAGTTGTCTTCGTGCTTTTTTTGCCGGCCTACTCGGGCTTCTGTGGACTCTAGGCTAACCGAGAAGTTGTCGTGGTGTTAGCTGTAGTTGTAAGAATAGCACTGTTCTTGGCTGCAACAGTACTACCTGCTGTTCTGTCGGTCATGTTCAATTGGTGCTACACCCGACTATATGTCCCATAATGCCCATATAAATCTCCTCAACCATGGGGCTTCTAAAGATTAGGATTCAGCCTCGCTTCTTTCATACAATATGCAAAAAGTCGAATTCTTGGAGACCCGAATGCTTCATTTACGAGAATGGATTTCTCACTGAATTCCGCTTGGTTTGACTATGACCTGTCTTGGAGTCGGCCTCGTAAAAACGGCTCATTTGAGTACGACCATGCTTGCGTTCTTGTATGGATCTGCCAACAACCTGTTGGAGTATCAAGCGCTCCGTTACCGCTGCGTAGGTGACCGCTTTTGTAACACTTTGCATTTCTTCTGTTCTTGTTCACTCTTTATTCCATCCTTGTGGCTTTATATTCATCATTTTATTTCCAGCTTGTTTCACTCATTTAGTGCTAACTTGTTTTATTATTTTATCTCCATTTTAACACATGTCCTTGTAGTAGTATTTAGGGAGCATTTTAACGAGACTGATTCCCCTGCACATTTGCCAGGGTCACTGATAATCCGAGTGAGCTATGAAGCACAGCTCGTTTTAACACAATCTGCACGCAAAGTGACAAGGTCATATATGCTATCCGCCATTGCATGGACGATGTAAGAATTTATATCGCAGTTGTTACTTGTTGAACGCTTTGGTGTCCCGACATTCCGTTCCACGGTTCTCACAATATATGATGATCACTATATAACTATCATGATGTTCTTACAGATCTGATCTCGGCTTATACTCTCCTTTGCTTCTCCGCGGCAAATCCTAGGCTACGTTGAAGAGGAGATTAAGTGTAGTTAGCTTAGAACTTAGAGTTTACCTTCTGAGTTCGTCTCAAAACACTCTCTCAAC
>JASFDF010000403.1:1970-21348 GCA_036937115.1 Nidularia sp. FH-822889 | reverse complement strand
TAGTCATCCACATAGTCGTTAATCTCACCTGGAGCGTTTGCTTAAACTTTGAGGATGTCCGCAGTTCACGTGAAGCATTTCGTAAAATATTCAATTCAGGCCGAATCTCTTCTATGTCGAGATCAAGTTTCCGCCGATATATCATACAGTCGAGCCTCTCTGACAGACGAGGGATAGTCATAATCTAGGAGAACACGTAAAACAGAGATAAAATGGAAAATCATCTAAATTACCTGACTGAAGTACTGATCGGCTTTGGAAAGCCTGCGGACATCCTCGAAGTTCTTAATTCGCTCTATCTATGCAAAGCAAATCTAGTATGAACAGAAAGCACAGTGCGAAGGAGGAATATTACCTCTTCGGAAGTTGGCAATTGTTTGCTAATAGCTTTAAGAATGTCCACCGAGAGATTCGCGTCATCCATGTTTATCATCGCGTCACGTATCTTAGAATGATCCATCTTGATCTGCGAGAGCATGATAGCTTCAAAAGAAACTTATCACATTGTTATCAGTTATGTGTTTTGTAAACTCACCGATATTATTAGCACGACTGATGTCCAAAACGGTTGTGACGTTCTGTTTCTTGCTCGTCCCCATCAAGATCTGGGAAGGAGTTGAAAGAGTGTTATCGACTGTGAAGGTTGCCTCCAGATCGGACAAATCCAGGTGGATATTGCCTGGGAGATCATTCCAGACAGATGCAGAAGCTGCAGCATTATTCAGCTTGTTCCAGAAAAATGGCTTCAGTCGCTTGACCGGACGAGTGACTTTAGATTTGATTCCCAATTTAAAAGCGGACGGTGGTGGCGGGGCTCCTGGAGCAAGAAGTGGAGGAGGGGGTGGAGGGGGAGGAGGAACTGAACCAGGTCCAGGTGGCGGCGGTGGCGGTGGGGGAGGGGGAGTCTGCGTATTATTTGCAATAGGACTAGAGGATGATGGTGGGGGTGGTGGAGGTGGTGGAGGTGGTGGGGGAGGATATGAAGCAGAACTGGATGATAATGGAGCTGGAGGCGGCGGCGGCGGCGAAGAGGTTGAAGAGTCTTCAGGTAGCTGTGTTAGTAGATTTGAATGAGCAGGGGGAGGAGGGGGAGGGGGAGGAGGAGGGGGAGGGGGAGAAGGCACAAGGGACGACAACACTGGCGAATTCGAAGCATCAGGCCTTGGTTCCAACCGTTTAGGCTTCCGCTGAGGTGGAGCCGGCGGTGGAGATTTGGCCTTAAATTCTTTCTCAGTCTTTGGTCTGGCTGTTAACTTCGCTTTGAGGTCAATAATTTCCGCCACGAGCGAAGTGATCTGCTCATCCTTCTGGGTTAAACGTTCAATCGCACGATTCGCAATGAGTTGTGCGTCCATTTCAGCATCGCGATGTTCATCTCGAGCCTCTTCGCGAGACAAGAATCTCGTATAAACTGACTCCAGTGCTCGCTTGAGGTATGTGATCTCCTTATCTCTAATTCCAAGAGAGATCGCCTGTTCCTCGTTCTGAAAGCATTTAAAAAAAGAGCACAACGGAGAATGAAGATACCAACCTTAGTCTTCAATTTAGCGATCTCATCCATTAAAGTATTCCATTTGACTCTATCTCGTTCTCGTTTGGCGCGCTCGTCCTAGATATCAAGTGAGACAATAATAACTTGAGTTCTGTTTGTATCGCCATACCGCTTCACGATCCTCACTAGGGTTTTGAGCCTTGAATTTGTCAAGCTCAGCCTGCAGCTGCAGTACTTGTTTCTCCTTCTGAACAAGTCGCTGAACTACTCCGTGAAAATTCTATTTCATAGAGACGTTCAGAAAATTAGAATGTCAATTGAAAGGCAATTTACGTACTTCAGACCCACTCTTGCCTGATGCTTTCACATTGGATACTGGGATGCTTAGTGGAAAAGATTTCAGCGTATTCATCTCAGCTATCTGCTGATTAAGCTCGTTTCTCAAGCTCGTGCGCTGAGCATACCAGGATTTATACCTAAAATAATGAAAGTATAACTACATACTCACCTCATCGCTAAGTTCTTCAACTTTGCTCCGAAGAATCTCTAGCTCTTGTTGAACAATATCTGTCGCATTATTTTCCGATATAGTCTTCACTTCTAATTCTTGACCAGTGATAGGCTGCACTGACACTGCGAATCGTTTTAGAAACACGTGCCAGCTATCATCACTGTAATCTCAATTATATTAGCAAATGAGAAATAGGAATGCTATTTTGCTTACAAGTTATCGAGGAGAGCTGCTTGTTCTACAAAGCGGTCCATTATGGTGAATAAATCTGCCTTGAGTTGCCTACGATATAAGTGGTCAGAATAAACCACACAGCATGGCCATTATACGCACATTTCTACATCCCTGCGGAGTATCTGGCCATAATGTTTAAGAATATCTACCATCATGGGATAAAGCTCTCCATGCTGCTTTGCAAGTTGCACCAAATCTTGGAGAGCAACTTCAGATTCCGAACGTGATCGCTCGTGGCCCCTAGATATCACGGTACGAGCACGTTCTCGCATGTCTTCTTCATCTTCAAACTTTTCCTCAGTATATACATTCAGCTGTGTCAGCAATGAATCCGGTGGGTTGATGTATCTCAATGCCTGGAGGCGGATATTATCAGCGATGATGGTGGCCCAGAGGGGAATGTATTACTTACCACGACCGCTTCATTAAGTCCCCTACGCCCGAGTTCTTCTCGAAGTAATATTCGTTCTTCAAGTGAATCGGGGCAATTTGTGAGGGCATTGACCAACGTCATCGATGCCGTCCGTGCTTCCCAAACACCATCCTCATCGTATATAAATCCCCCTCCGACTTCGCTATCGGGATCGGAGTCGTATTCAGACAAACGAAGCGAGGCTATGACAGTTTCAAACCGGAAAGATTCTTCATATACAACTCGGAAATCGGACATAGCGGCTAGAACCGCTTTGTGCCCCTCAGTGGGTGAAAGAAAGCATATAGCGGCGAGGAGCTCCGACGTTAGGGTTTGAACTTTCAAGGAAGAAGCATGCAATGAATAGGAGATGTGGGTGATAATTGTCGGAGAAGCTAAAACTTGATTAAATCCTGTCTTCATAAAGAGTTCAGCTAGAGGTGAATGGGATAAATCCCAGAAGAGCGTACCTGTGTATTTAGCAAAACTCGAAGACACTTGATGATTTCGAGTAACGTGGTGACTTCTACATCGCTAAGATTTCGTTTCTTTCCGCTCTTCCCTACCAAGCTTGCAAGCAATGTTCCCAAAGCGTTCAATCCGTTTTCTTTGCCAACAAATTCCTGTATGAAAGGTAACTTGGCAGTCGATAAATGTACCCGTAGAGAAATTAGATTTTTGACGAGCTTCATATCAGGCGATTTTCCAGTACAGATTGCATCAATGTACCATCTCGCCGGTCGTGTAATCTCCTTGACCCCATTCTTCTCTGAAGACGATTTATCGCCACCGGAAGATGCCCACCAGCTGGTCCAGAGCCCACCCGTGCTCTGAGGTTGAATCGGTTGGATATCTTCGGCAGCTTTCATCATCTGCTCTGCAACTTTCCCTCTTGGATTGCTCTCATTAACACTGAACTCCCCACTTGACCGATGGGATTCAGAAGATACGACCGGAAGGGCTGCGTTTCCCGAACCCCATCCGGTAATGGAGAATCGACGCATAAGACCAGCATCGCCGGTAAGCTGCGGTACGAGACGGGGAAGCAAAGCCGCTGCACTCGATGGACCATACGTCGCGGCGGACGAGACGTCTCTGCCATGTGATGTAACTTTTGAAGCCGATGCCTGTTTTGAAGACGAACGGAACTGATGATTCTGGTGAAGCAAGTACTTTTTGCGGTCCAGTTCCATAGCATACATAGCTTCGCGTTTATCTCCTTTCAGGTTCATCTCGTCCTAGAAAGATGCTAAGGGACGTAAGAAAAGGCAAATTGTATAATACGCACAAGCATTTGCTCGAAAGCAGCGTCAACGTCGTATGATTCTTCTCCATCACTAATGTCAATTTCTCCATTTTTGAGGAGACCGCTTCCTGTAATGTTAGCCACAAGCTTTGGTTCGCTCACACTCATCCTGTTCTCTGAGGAAAAGGTGTTAGCACTCCGCTGTGGAGATGAAGGTGCAGATGGGTGTATCCAGCCTTCAAACATGCTGGACAGTCGACTAGATGTCCTTCTGTCGTGGTCAGAAGTAGTACCTTGAGCCGCCGGTACTTTCGACTTCTCCGCCACTTTGGCAGTTCCATCTCCCTCCTCATCTTCTTCATCAGATTCCTGAAGAGCTGCTAGCCGTTTAATAGTTGACTCGGAAGGCTCCACAGATCCCATAAGAGGGTTGCGCGAATTTGAACGCCGATACCATTCATCTGGAACGCAAAAGCGGAAATTCCGCTTCGCGGTAGCCTTGAAAGGATTTGGAGAGAATGGAAGTCCAAGAATGGTAGAGATTATAGATGAGGCTGGTAGCCGTGAAAATTCTGGAGAATCATAAGTTAATGCACAGGAAAGCACTTGAAAAGAAGCGCATACTCTCTGAATTTCCATCTGTCCAAACTTCTTCTATAACATATTCAAGATTTCCACCTCCAGCGATAAGCAAGGCTTTTGTAAGCCCAAGCTCCATCACAATCGTCTCGATTATATCAGCCACTGTTGTTTCCCTGGCGAAGAAAACCTTATATTTGAAACCGTCATGGATTTCAGGGACACGTAGAAATGATACCGCGAGGGATAGGAGCGCATGGAGAGAAACCAATCGAAGCACGGGGTAATGAAGATGTTCTGTCATGGGAAAAGAAGAAAAGTGTCGCTGTGCGTGTTCATGTTCTTCTGGTGTGGAGTTGAGTAGTGGGGCAATTGTGGTCTTAGCATGGAGAATCCCTTTGGATTTAGTAAAGCTGGTAAGTTCAGTCACTTCAAGCTGCAGCAAAACCATACGAACCATCTCCTAGAACCTCGAGCTCGTCCTCTTCCCATGGCCGACCACTACGTTCCATTCGTATTCTCTGTAAGGCCCACCCGTGGTCTTCCAGATCTCCGAGTGTCTCGTTCTTCATACCATCTATCGACAGGAGAGCATCAATCACATCCTGTGCTTTGGCGTTATGAGAAACTTCGGCGAAATGAAGAGAGCCTGTTGACAGAAGAATGGGAACTATCAAAGGGGTTTCTGGCATGATATACTCCACTTTCCAATCGCCGTGGATGCTAAGGCCTAACAGAAGCCAGATATAATGGCAGACGCGTGCTTGAGTACCAGTAGTAGAACCTTGTCAACGTTGATCGCGATGAGCCACCTTAGTCGATCCGAGGTATAGGTTCCAGAGCAAATTCGTAAGAGTACGTGAGCAATTAACACATAGACTGCCAGGTCTAAATCCTTTCCGGGGTATAAATAACGGAGGTACTGGAATGAGAGATTGCAGTAGACATTGTAAGTCCTGAACGATGTCACCGACAAGGTGGTCATCATTCACGTGTTCGTGAGCCGTAATAAACCATCCGAGGATGCCTAACTTGGGCATTGCTCCCGGTGGTACCGCTTTGTCCATCGTCCCATGTTACAGTGAAGTCAAATATAGGTCAAGAGTGAATGCTTAATACTTACATTATATTACAATACAAGCGGGGAATACAATGGAGCAACAGAAAACAGTGCGTGGATATCATGAAAGCGAATTATAAACCTAACAGCAAGAGATATTATCATATTCCCGAGGTCAGCGAAGATCCCTCTGTATCCACCGAGGGGTGTACCATGTAATACACTCGCAAATTCTCGCCATCTGCCGGCGCAGAAGACTGTTGTGTTTCTTCGCTCACAGCAGGCAGAGACTCACTGATGTCACCCTTCATCTCGATCAGGTAGTTATCCTAGAAGACCAGCGTCAGTTCTGAACATGCCTTACTACGAGCCGAAAAACGCACTTTCACTAGCTTCCTGAGCATCTTCGAAATCAGCTCCCTTTCGTACTCGAGCTCCTCCACATCCTGAACCTCAGATTCCTTCTGCTCCAGATACCAGTCAATAAGATCATCTCGGTCAACACCCAGACCTGTCTCCCCCTCTGTCTCCGACAGATGAAGGACTATTAACTGCTGCAGTGTCACGTATTTGTCGTGAGTTATGACCATGCGTCTCTTGGGCGGAGCAGCTTGTGGTGCGCCCTCGGGAACGGCAGTGCCTGCCCGCGACGACGAAGAAGGATCGGCGACATGTTGCGCGGCTCCGTTCACCCGTACGCCGCCAACAGGCATGGAACTCTCCTCCATCTGGTCCATAGCTTCCATCTCTGCTGCAGACATTTGAACGTCGCCGTCGTCCATTTCACCTATGTCCTCGGTGGCTGCTCTTGGTCGTGCGTCACCGCGTTCGCCTTCAAGTTCTTCCTCATCAAAATCAATGTCATCTTGTTCGACGTGGATAATTGACTGTCGTAATAGGGTATATGCCTCGCGTACAAAGGCAGGGGTTATCTTTTTATGGAAAACAGGATCAGGTCATGTTCGCGGTTCCACAAATGCAAGACGTACCTCGTGAGTGCAGTTGGCACGAGCAATGGCCTCGCTCAACCGAATCATACTTTCAAGCTGTCGAACTGTAATCCGGTAAGAATTTCGGCCAGCACCGGACGCGTCGTCCTGTCGTAGAATCCTGTATTTCTCCACTAACACATCTGCTGCTTCCGGAGTAAGCTTGATAGGCAAGTGTCACTACGGTTGTGGATGAACAAGAAAAATCAAGCACTCACTTTAGGATTGAATGTCCTGGCATATCGGATATATCTCTGAAGTGTCTCCGTACTGAATTCCGGATTAATAGCATCGTCTTGGAATCGATGGACGTTGACAATATGCTTCGCGATATTCAAGTCTGTCTTTTCGTCGCACTCGTCCAGGACCACAAAGAATAAATCGAAACGACTCATGATGGGGGCGCTCATTTGCACATTTGCCCTCAGTGTCTTCTTTCGGTCGTATCGGCCTCCAACGGGATTGGCAGCAGCAAGAATGGAGGTGCGCGCATTCAATGTAGCATGGATACCTGCTTTGGCAATGGAGATAGTCTGCTGTTCCATCGCTTCGTGAATAGCAACTTGGTCAGAGATGTCCATCTTATCGAATTCGTCGATAGCGCATATTCCGTTGTCGGCAAGCATGAGCGCACCAGCTTCAATCGTGAAGTCGCCAGTTTCTTCGTCTTTCACAACAGCGGCTGTAAGACCAGCGGCTGAAGAAGCTTTCCCTGATGTATAAACTGCGCGAGGGAGGAAGGAGCAGACATATCTAAACCGGTTTAAATATTTAGCTAGAGAGAAGAATTGAATGTAACTTACTTCAGGAACTGGGATTTCGAGGTGGATGGGTCGCCGACAATACAAATATTAATATCCCCACGAAGATGCATACCCTCTGGTGTCTGCTTATGCACGCCACCCATAAGCTGCAACAGGAGGCCCTTCTTGACAATCTCGTGGCCGTAAACAGTCGGGGCAATACTCTCCACCAAGCGAGAATAGATATGATCAGAATCGATCATAGCTTTGAGTTCCTCGAATTCCGGTTCCGTGAGGGTTTGGATGTATGCATTCCCGTTATCATCTGAAGCATCCTCTTCTCCTCGTATATTAGTGCCGCCCTGCAAGAGTGAATGATTAAACTAGCCGCAGAAATAGAAAAAAATGACACATACCCTCCCATCGGCGTCATGCACCATGCACGCCAGGAAAGCAGTCTTGTATTGCAGATCCCTCACCCCCAAGCTTTTCAGCCCAGTGACACCATTCCCGCCGACTCCTCCAGTTGACGCATTCCCTTTGCTTGCCTCACGCATCAGTTGCGCCTTGTTGCCACCTGGTAGACCCAGCTGACTGACGTCGGGCACGACAATGAAAGTGCCGGTGAATACACATTTGTCTCCAGCTTTGGCACGCTCAACCATCTCCGAACGGAGAATTACGTCCAGAGAACGAGGCATTGAGCCTGTCGGAATTTCTGAGGGGTTTTCCTGAATGCGTACTTTCTGCCAATCTGTGAATTTGGAGGTATCAATTTGCAACTGCCATCCTATACGATTTCCGCAGGTGGGATTAGGGCACAATGAAGGCTAGAAGGGATATTTGTTATAAAAGCATATAATAACCAGGGATAAATGTCCACACACCTCGGTATATTTGAACTGCTGTTCAATGTCATTCACCAATCCACCACATACCTCGCAGATGAAGCTCCCAAACAAGAGTTCAGGTCGCACTTCGCTAGTACGAGTCACTGTTCCACTGATGCTTATGAGTCTCCCAATCTTTTCAGTCCGAAGCTCACGGATTCCAGATACCAAGGGCAGATGATAAAACGCAACATTAAACTCGCGAGATTGTAGATTGGCGGAGTCAGTCGTGGCGGCACTGGGATTGATTTTGAGATATTCTGGCTCAAATTCGGCTACGAGATTATAAAGGGCGCGTCGTAGATATGGAAGGAATCGATAGTACTGCTTTTGAATAGCATCGGCGAGAACATCGTCTCGTTGCAGGAGGTGCGCGAAGTCGACATAGAGTGTTGTCAATTCGAATTCACGCATGGTGTGAATCTGTTCAATATAAACCAGCTCTCCATCTGATGCTTCGGGAATATCTCCATCAGAAGCGGGAGTAGGGGCAAGTGCAATGTCTTCTGTGAATCTGGGGACGCGGCTTCAGCACATTAGAGATAACAGAAGAGCAAGGACGTACGTTTTGAGGAATGCCTCAAAAGTCTCTGCCACGCTCTCGCCCACAGTATCTTTTACCAGCGGCACGTCCCCATTTCCTTGAGTTCTGGGTCTCCTCCTCCTCCTTTCGCCGACTGCGTCCGTGTTATCTTCCTCCGCCTCATCATCCATCGCCAACGCATCGGCTGTTGGTCGCCTTGGTGTCGTTGAACGCTGGGCATCTGGAGTGGGGCCAGGCGCGCTGCTTGGAGGCAGCGATGAAGGCATAGCGAGGGGAGAGGAAGGGCCGTCTGAATCCATGGTATCGAGTGGTATATTAGAGTGAAAACAACTGAATGGACGCGACGAGGCACGAAAATTAGGTGTGTCACGTCACGCATTAAGGGCAGGCACTCTCGTGTTCTGTAACTCTATATACCATTCCGTCACACTTTCCCCGATTCGTCGTCACGATCAATCTCGTTTCTTCACTTTCACTTTCCAGCCTTCATATTGCTCCCCAACTTCTTCTCCAAATTTCTTCTCGTACTTCAGGAAATATCATGAATGACCTTGCACCTCTCGATCCTGACTATGTCGCGAATATTCTCTCAAAGCCTCCATTCGTATCAATACCAGGCGTAATCAATGTTAGAGACCTTGGCTCATACCCCTCAACATCTCATCTAGGCAAAATAACACGGCCCAAGTTCTTATACCGCTCCGCGGAGCTAGGAAGTATCTCAGAAGAAGGTACGTGGTCTTTATACCCTCTTTCTCTCAGTGTCGCTGATCTATGTGTAGGAAAGGCTCGTTTGAAAGAACTTGGAATATCCACCATTTTTGATTTACGATCCGAGACTGAAATTCACAAGTACAACTCCCATCCACCAAAAATTGACGATGTAGATATCGTTCATTTGCCTGTCTTCCAAACTGCAGACTATAGCCCAGAGATGATGGCCAAGTAAGTGCGTGCTGCTACTCTTCAGCCCTTCCCGCCTACAAACCATTCATGTAATTTCGTATTTATAGGAGGTACCAATTATACGCGAGTGGAAAGACAGAGGTGGGCCTCGAAGATTGTAATACTGCTTCCTACTGCTAATGTCGGCTTTCCGAAGGCGTTCATGGAACTCTACTCCCAGATCCTTGATCATGGGGGCGATGCGTTTGGCACAATCCTTCGACACGTGAGAGACAAGCCAAGCAAGCCCCTTATATTCCACTGTACAGCGGGTAAAGATCGGACAGGAATTATAGCGGCCATTTTGCTTAAGGTAATTTCAATCCTTCCTGTTTGACTGGCTCGTCTTAATATCTAGTTGCAGCTTGCAGGCGTGGAAGATGATCACATTGCGCAAGATTATGCATTAACGAGAGTAGGTCGTGAGCCTGCGCGTGAAATGATCATGAAGCGCTTGTCCAAGGAGCCCTTATTTGCCTCAAATAACGAGGCTGCACTCAACATGTTCACTTGTCGGTAAGCATTCAGTCTGTTCATTGTATCATCTCGAAACCTGACATTTCGATAGACACGAAACCATGCTGGCTTTTCTCAAACTGTTGGAAGAGAAGTATGGGGGCGTGGAGGGATACACGCGACGTTACATTGGCCTCTCGGAGGAGGATGTCGAGATTATCCGGAACAATATCCTCCTCCCCACCGATCCTTCAAAGGAGCCGCGTCTTTAGATGACCAATAGGTTCAATTGACTATGTACGGGGTATAAGAAAATAGATTGTATTATTAGCCAGAATGAAGAGTAAATCTCTGGAAGAGGAGTGTTCAAGGGATGATAAACTCAATAAATCCAAAATGTTCCACCGTCCAAGAATATGCATCCAAAAAGGCCACTCCAAACAGGTTTCACTTCCGCCCAAACTCGGTCATTCTTCTCCCCTTCTGGGCCTGCTGTGTCAGCAATGCTGCTGGGTTCAATCCCGAAATCCCGGAAGGGCCACCTTGAATTCTTGCCCTTGGGTTCAAAGGGGATAAAGCACCAGCTCTCCCGCCGCCAGGTGTAGGTGCAGATGTAGTGATATTGGGCGGCAGCTCTCCCCCAGTTACTCTGCGTCTCATCCCGGGCCGCCCAACAGATGGTGTCCGCCCTGTTCTTTCACCCATCCCTGGGGCATCGCTAGTTCTGTCAAGGTCCACAAATCCTGGCAGAGAAGTAGTAGTGTCCGTCCCGAGCGCCTGTCGCCGGGCTTTCTCGTGCTTTGCTTGGACGGAACGGAAATGCAGAAGAAGTTCTTGCCATTTGATCTCATCTCTCCCGAGCTTTGAGCGAGTAGACATTGTAGTTCCAGTAGTCCTTTAAATATCAGTCAAGACAGAACAAAGGTGCAATGAATCAATATTGCTCACGATTTAGGAGCGATATGTAAAAAGCCTGCAGAGTTGACCGCATTCAAACGATTCCGTAGTGATACGAAAGCTGAACTTTGAGGTAATAGCATCAATAGTCCATAGAGGCATTTGAAGAGATGTGGGTATCTTTCAGGTTCCAAAAGTTGTAGACGAATATCTGCAAAGTGTGCCATTAATATCCATTAGAATGAAGCAACGGAAGACTTGTGACGTACACGTAAACACTGGCGATTCAATCAGCTGTACAAGCTTGTCCACTTGGACAAGCATTTGGACAGTAATTTCTAGGTCCGCGCTTCCACAAAGTCAGTATGGCTCACCAGCAAAGAGCGGCACGCCATGACTCACAAGATATACAATAAATTTGACGCATGCTCATACGCCTGCGCAAGTAGACATAGAGAGAACACGGCGACAGCATTGTGGCACCATGACCGATAGAGTGTCGTGAATAATGCTTGACCGTCTTGCTGTTTTATTATCAGCTACATTTCTCAGAAGAAAAAGACCGCACTTACCCGTGTCTCAAGGCTCTTTAAACGTTTTCTGAAGTCCGCCAGCTCAGGAGATGTAATGAGGATGATGTTCAGCTTCTGTACAATGACACTTGCAAATTCCAAATCCTGGAAATGGATCACGCGTCAGGGAAATACAGAGGGTGAAAGATGACAAGTATTCACATCCTCCTTCTCCAGGATCTCCGCAAAAGTTCGGTAGATTTTCTCTGTGTTTAGGTTCAAGCACAATTGGCGGATGATCAGACTTCCTCTTGTTTCAAGTAATCTCCGATCGGTGCTGAACAATTCAAGAAGGTTCATCATGAACGCTTTGAAATAGCCCTCTTCCGAGCTAGAAGAGATCTGCGCCAAGAGCTGGAGATCGTGCTTAATAACCTACAGCACCATTGTTATAAACCCAGCTCATTCCAAGTCGAATTGAGCTTACCTCCTCTGAACTATCAGAAAGAGTCTTGAGTAGAGCGGGAAATGTTCCATCATCCATGGCCAGAATCTGGAGAGAAACGTAAACTCTAGCATGATACGAATAAATGCCTCACAAACCTTCTTCGGAGCCTTCTGGTGCAACATGATCAGCCACTTTAGCGCCGCTACGCGTGTCTCTTCAAACTCGCTCAAGAACTGAATCGTCAATTCATTCACCGTCGCCTGATAATCGAACGGATCGCTGTCTTCTGTTGTCTGCGAGTTTGCCAGGTTACCGTAGCTCGCCTGTTGGCTGTTGAACGACGAAGGGGAGTGGGGCCGGCTCGGACCCGAATTGGGTGCAGAGATCTCAGCTGGTGCTTGGCGAGGAGTGAGAGTAAGATCGGCATTACTTGGTCGTGATCGCTGCAGAGGCCGTTCTGCAGTGGGTGAGAACACCCCCTCAAGTAGCGCTTCGGGAGAAGACATCTCTCTAGAACTCTGACTCGAGAGCGTCGTTTGTCTCGAAGACTGTGTGGAAGGTGCTATTGTAGGCGTTGGTGATCGTGGGAGCCTACCTGCGGGAGGAGGTGGAGGAGGGGCAGCGGGTTTCGGCGGAGTGGGTTCGACTGGAGAAGGCTGGTTCTGGATAACATTGAGGAGAAGCTTGTTTGTTTGAATGGCAGCAGTTTGGATCATAGCAACGTGATGGGCAAGATTGGGGAGGATGGCAGGGATGAGACGAGGCGTGAAAGGTATCATAACTTCTTCAGCGAAACTGAGGAACCCAGCAAGCCAGCGGAGAGCTGTTGATTGTTGGATTTCGTCATCTAGAAGTCGGTGAGTTATGCAGGGAATGATATTTGTAGCAACGACAGAACTTACGCTCTCCATCAAGTTGTTGGATTAATATCTCTATAATTGCAGCATAGTCTATTCGCACACCTTGTCCCGGTATCCATGCTGAAATACATGAGCAGCCAATATTTGATACGGAACTGCAAGACATACCTCCGGTATCCTGTTCATCAATATCCGGCGAGAATCCGTCCTTCTCCTTGAGTGCCGACTCGCTACCGCTTGTAGAAATTTCATCATTCTCAGCAATGAATACAGATCGCTCTGAGTTCTCCACCGTAAGATCAGGCAGCTTCTCGTGTGCAACATCCGGCCGATTTATTGACTCTGGGGGTGTTTTCGACTTGTGCTTCTCCTTAAGGTGTTCACTGACTACCGTCACATCGCGGATTTCGCGTAGGAAATCGGCCAAAAGGTTTTCTGCAGCGACTCGTACATCTTCAGTTGGATCTGAAAGATACTTACTGGTGATTATATAAATAAGCTTCACAAAGCAGTATTGCGAGAAAGAGACGCACAGGAGACCGTCGAGGAACTCTGGCAGGTATGTTATGAGCTCCAGTTCAGGGACAGAATCAAGGACATTAATCCAAGAAACAAGATAGCTTCTGGTGAACGGGCTGACGACATATATCCGTTCTCTGAGCAATGGGATGAAATGTGCCAGAGAAAACGCCTTTCGAGCGCCTTCATCGTGTCCTCCGTCTGGCAATGGAACGAGTACGCCAGGAGCTTCTAACCGTTCGTCGCGTACCTTCTCGGTTTCGGGATAAAGCGGTATATAGACAGAAGCAGACTCTGCGACGATGTCCTTCAGTAGACGGTCGAGTAATTCGGCTCCATTCTTTACGGAAAGCTCAGAATCGGCAGCGAGCTGGATATGATGAGCACCAAGTAAGCTGGAATCATGAACGGAACACACCTTGCATAAAGCATCGAATATGTCATTAAAATAAACCAACACCTCGCCCTTGGACACCTTTGCTATATTATACAAGCATTCCGCCGAGAAATATCGAATCCTGTTCTCGGGGTCGACGAAACAGTCGAGCAGGGGACCCACGAACTTCTCCATATATGGGGCCACATCAACTCCAAGTGCTATAGCGGTCCCAGCGAGACCGATGAGCCCTCCATTCCGGATGTGCAGCTGGTTGGAGGTGTTGCTGAACATATCAACGAGTTGGTCGATGATTTGGCTTATTCGACGTAGGTCTCCCTGTTGGTGACATTCTCGGATTTGTCTAGCAGGGTGTAAGTGAGTTGCTGAAGAGGAAGGGTCGTATGGCAGCGCAAGCGCTTACTTCTCGAGTTCAAGCGCAGCTGCCTTTCTCTTCTCGTAAATCTTGTCCACGAGCTGCCTCGCCACTGCGGAATCTATGAAGGGATTCAGTGAGGTTGATTTTCAGGGAAAATAAGTATAACTGACCCATATTCTACGCGCAAAGTCGGAATTACTGTGGGCAGGAGACAAGCATGAACAGGTGGTGTGGCGAGATGCCAAGGCGCAAGCACTTCACCCGACGCGTCTTGCCGCCACGGTGGCTGTGCCTTGCTCTATGTCGTCAGTGGAATTGACTTCAGTTTCCACGATAACGACGAGCAGCACCACCATGTTCGCCAACGCCGTCCTTCCGCTAGGACTTCTGCTCGTCACTCCATTCAACCCTGAATTCTTGCTACAGGATACCTGTATAAAGGATCGATTCTACGGCAACTATCAAGACGCAGGCCAGCTCTACAGTGTCCTATCTGTGCCTTGGGATACTTCCTGCACCGATTTGCTGGACACCTACCTTCCCCAGGGTGTATATGATGAACTTCCCAGTGGAGACCACCAGCTTGTATGGGTGGAAGAGATTGCCACTGACGACAAGCTTGTGTTCGGCCATCTCGTGGATAACTCACTTGACCAGCTCCTCGATACGATAGCGCGTAACCGGTTGAATCCAATACACGAAATCCCGGCGCAGGAGGTGCTAAACTCGGTCAAATCCACACAAGATTTCTGGGATCAGCGTCCTTACGGTCTGCACTACCGTAGCAGTGCCAGCCGGGCTGCTTTGTTGTCCGTCAGCCCTCAGGTCGCGCGGACTATCGATACTCTTCTGCCACCAAAATGGAAGTCTACACTCCTGCCTAGCAACCCTGCATCCTATATACCTGTTCCGTCCTCTGCAGTCGATCATGTCAGAGAAGTGCTAGCAAAGTTGAAGTTCGATCCCAATATTGCCTCGGTAGTGAGCAATATATCCATCCCACAGATGAAGAACGACATTCGTTTCCTAACTGGAGAAGACGGGAAATCCGGCATAGTTTCCCGGCATTCCTTCTCCACAGGTGCCGTCACTGCTGCCCACTGGATCAAAGAGCGCATCGAGGACACTGGGGCGACTTGTGAATTCAAGCCATTCCTCCAAGGATTCGCGCCCAACGTCATCTGGTGCGCCCTCCTACTCATACATTTGGATTTTTAATTTTAAGTCCTGCTTTCCAGCCGCTATGCCGCAATTACTGAGACTAATGCTACAATTCTCCTGAGCGCACACTACGACAGCCGCGGTTCTTTCGGTAGCGTACGCGCGCCTGGCGGCGACGATGACGGTTCTGGGACAACTGGTATTCTTGCCATTGCGCGCACGATCGGACGGAAAGGCGTAAAATTCCACAGCAACGTCGAGCTTGCCACCTTTGCCGGTGAAGAGCAGGGCCTTCTTGGGTCAAGGGCATATGCTCGTAAAGCAACTCTTTCGCGATGCCACATACCATGCTAATGTTTCTCTAGGTGAAATGAAGGAAGCAGGCGCTAACATTACATTGATGATACAAGCTGATATGCTTGCTTACCGTGCTCCTGGAGAACCGCTCCAGCTCGGTCTCCCCGATATGTACGTAGCCGTGAATTATCTTGTTCATGCTGCTAGATTGATTTGGCTTCCGTTCAGTATTGGCACGCCAGAGGTCACACAACTTGTGGCCAATGTTTCTGCTATCTATAGCCCGGAGCTGCAAGTCGGCTACACTCCTGTACGTTCTTAGTTCAGCCTTGTCATTATAGCCCCTAACAGCGCATCTTTGAAGGCGTGCTGCAGTGACCATCAGGTGATTATTGTATCTCCTTTGTTCATGACTCAGCTAATCAATCTAATAATTTCAGTCCTTCCACGAGCAGGGCTTCCCAGCGACCCAGGTATTCGAGCGTGCAGGTCCAAGTGCGTTTATTTCAGTTAAGTTACTGGATCTGCCTAACTTCCTTTCCTCCTTCCTTGTAGTTGCCGACCCCATGTATCACAACAGCGGCGACCTCAGCGACCGCGAAGGATATTCCTTCGAGCAAATATATGCTATTGCGAAAGTACAGGTCTGCCATAACGCCATCTCTACAATTCTTGCCATCTACAACGCTTATTTGTTGCTATTATTAGTTCGCTGCACTTCTCCATACCGCTGGCTTCGAGCTTCCTTCAGAGTAGACTTCGTAGTTTTCCCGGCTACTAACCGATATTGTTCAAAGGATGGAATATACCCCCCAGGGATGCTGCAATATTATTGTCTGTATTTTTTACAAAAAGCATCTCGTCTTTCAAGCTTCGCTACTTATGATGAGAAGTCCAGTAGATGAAACTAAGTATAAGCAATGGGTTAACGACAGTGATTTACAATCCCACTGAGCTACGGATCGAGTTAAGCAAAATATTCTTGGAGTCACCACCTGCTTCCCATAAGGCGAAACCCCTCAGTCCAGTCGTCTTGATGAACTTGCCTTTGGCGCCGAAAGACTAGAAGGATATTAGAATTGGCATTTGCAGGTCATCATCTCGACTTTACCTGTGCGTTATCGAAGGAAACCATGATCTCGGTGGTCGGGTTGTACACATAGGGCTAAAGAAAGCATTAGTTTCGGAAAGCATGAGCACGCTTAAAGTTGGCTTACTGTCTGACTGCAACTATCAAACCTGTACGCAATACCATTCTTGGGAGTCCCATCAGCGTTAAGGTAACCTTGCGAGATCAATCCCCAGAAGTCGACAGTCCCTCCTGGTCCATTCAGGGTACCGCACTCATCCACACCAGCACCGTCGTCCCATGAGTCACCAGTCGGAGGGTCGGTTTTATCAAAAGTAGGGTACGGCACCAGCGTTGTCGTGTTGGCTTGGAATGCATCTGCTACCCGCACACGGAAGGAATGCCCGTAACCAGCAACGCCCAAAACAATCTGGTTCACCGGGATCCCCGCCGCTGTCCATCTTTGTACCGCTGATACCGCAGACCCTGCCTGGTTTGCTGCAACTGCACAGGTATCATTCAGGGGCGCATTTGGACCAACGGCCGCGCTCCATGGTCCCCAGATGTCGTAGTTCATGACAGCAATCCAATCTAACTCCTTGGCAAAATCAGCGACATTGGTAGAAGGACTACCGTCAGCTCCAATGAACGGAACTGTGGCAGTGGCGGCGGAGAGAGTAAGATTCTTGCCAACAGGGTCTTTGCGAAGGAGCTGCAGGAAGGAGAGATAGTTTGCGGCATCAGATGGGGAGACGACATTGCAGCCAATTCCTTGGTTGCCTGGATATTCCCAGCTGCACAATTGTCAAAAGACCATCTTGATAATATGATATTTTCACGCACTCGAAATCAAGCCCATCCAGCTTATACTTCTTCGCAAAGTCGGTCACGGTTTTCACAAAAGCAGTTCTATTCTGGGCAGAGCCGACATTCGACGACCACCATCGTGAACCAGTCCATCCACCAATGGAGACAAGAGCTTTGACTCCCTATTGACAGATTAGCCTTGAGATATTGATACGGATCAAGAGCAGAATGTTCACATTTTTATGCGCCTCGGAAACAAATTGAGGTAAAAGGTCAGGCTCCGATCCATTCAAGCTAAGCACTCTGACATCGGGAGTGGTCACTCTACAATGCCCATCTATTAGTAAGTATCTTCAACATTTTCAACAATGATATTACTCACGCGAAGGAGTATGTCAAATGAGTATACTTCGACCAACTGACGCTAGACAGGGGGAATCCGGCAGTAGCGTGCCATCCAGCATACCACGCCGCGGCGACCTTAGAAGGAGCCTTCACATTCACACCTACCTCTAAGGCATTAGCAGAAAGAGACGAAAGTGCAAGCAACAGCAAAGATGAAGACCACATGAGAAAGAGTGTTGGAGTAGTTGGAGCAAAGATTATCTGCCAGCATCGAAGATGTCCTTCCTTTATACTAACCATCTCGTTTCAATTTGGACCGTATGTAATTATGATCCATGTGAAACGACAGCGGCTGATCACCGTCGGTGGCTTCCCTGAACTTCTTCGGCTCTCGAGGAACTGCCTGTTGCCTGCTTTTGCACAGGAAAATGACGGTGCATGTGGAGAGCAACATCAAAAATAGATCTCCTTCTACCATATGCCTGGATAGCGAACACACATATATCGGGCACGTTGCGTTTATTGTAGGGATCCAACCAGGTTCTTAGAAATCACAAGTGGGTATAGAGCAAGAGGGCACCTGAAGCAGCAAGTCGGATCGGAACAATTTCCTTGTCGACGCGTTGGACCTAACGCCATCGAAGCCGGAGAAAGATTTGATCCCCAACAGCCTACATATAAGATTCAACAAGCGCTTCAGCGCTTTATCGCCTACATAGTCCATATTCGACATTCCCTTGGTATGTTATTCATGGATTTCTAACATAAAGACAAAAGGCCAAGTATTGAAGGTCGAACGTCAAACTTATTGTGGCAAAACGCCGTTATACAGCTGGTTCGTCAATAGCAACGACTTCCTTCGCCCCAGCTTTCTCTACGATGGTAATCTTCTTTGCAGCGGATACTCAAACAGGATGCAGATTCTAGATATATATAACCAATTGATGCATTCGAAAATCGAGAATGGAACTTACACTAAAGATCTCATCCAGCTCCTTGCTGCTGGATAGCAGAAAATAACATTAGCAGGAGCTATGCTTAGAGAGAATAAAAACATACAGGGCTCTTCCCTTGGTTTCCACCCCATAGAAGTAAATAGTGATTCGAACAGATCCCAGGTGATGTAAACATTGAAACAATGAAATACTAGATGGTATAAGTATTAGTTAACAATGAGAATTAAACGCGACACTTTCCATTGGATGTTTCTGAGCGCAATGGGTCCCGAGAAGGTATTGACGAAAGAAACACAGCTGACGGCGAACACATATCTGTATTGAAGGTGTTGACTCTTGACGCATTAATCGGGTTCCACGATGCTTACATGGCTATTCTCTGTGCTCTATTAAACGTGTAAACCCTAAGTATAGCCTTTTCATTCCGAGAGAGACTGAACTATACCGTGTACTGTAGTCAAGACATTCTGCAGGATAAAGACTCACTCACAGATGAAAGTAATAGCAGCATTAGTGCCCTGCCGTCTGCTCTTCATGTCGCAGCACAGCCTGCAGATGTGGCATGTGGCTTAATGAATTAAAAACATGCTTCCGCAGGTGTTTGAACAAGCCCGTCATGACTGCAAAGGTGAGGTACCCCAGAGTCATATA
>JASFDF010000402.1:0-21435 GCA_036937115.1 Nidularia sp. FH-822889 | reverse complement strand
ACAACAATAACAACAACAACAACAACAACAACCACAACAGTGATGAACATGATGATGAAAGCAATAGTAACAACAACACTGACAGTGACAACACCAATGGTGACAACAACACTAACAATGATGCAGTCTGGAAATAAGACAAGAGGAACATGGCCAAGGTGCATAGCTACACTTTATGTAGTCCTGAACCTGACTAACCCCCCTTTCACTTCCACAGCATGAGCACCCTCACAGCACCCCCACTACCTGTGAAAGCTGCACAACTCTGCTCCCATTGCCTCAGCCACCACAAAAACTGCTCAATATCTCTCTTAGCATCTTGGCCATGCATTAAAACTGCCAGACACCATCCCCAGCACTCCCAACACTGTGAACACTACTTGACACTGCCACTATCATCCTTAGCACCCTCAGCACCTACAAAAACCTATTCATGCTGCTCCTAGCACCCCTATCTCCTGCCAAAACCACCCACAAAAGATGTCTGAAATTGCCTCCAGTGCCCCCACCACCTGTGAAAGATACCCAACACCACCTCCACCACCTGCAAAAATGTCTGACTCTGCCTCTAGTACCTCCACCACCCTCAAAAGACACTCCTCTATTATCACTGAACACTGCTTTACAACTGCAACACCCCCTGAATGCACTCCTACCATCACACAAAGTGCCCCACCACCTGCAAAATTACCAACCCCACCTCTGAGCTCTGCCATATGACTTTGACATCCCCTGATTGCTTCTCTACCATCACCAGAAACACTCCACCACCTGTGAAAACACTCAGAACACTTGCTCTGAAATAAAGGTAATTTTTTTAAAATATTTATTTGTTATTAATTACAATAAATACTGTTGTATTGTACTTCTATGATATATAATTAATAAATTATATATATATTGTGCATAGAACTACAGAGAAATATTTCCTGCTTTTTTCATTTTTCCTGATTTTTTATTATTTACCTGCTTTATCTTGATTTTTTCTAATTTGTAATCATTTTTAATGACTTGTATTAAATTTTTGACTTCAATTCAATAGGAATAAGAAGTGCTTTACAAATTTGGAAGGTGTAGGAATGCATAAGAAATATACCAGGAATATAACAGGAATCCACTAGGAATCCATTGAGAACTGTAAAGTACATCAATTCTTGACTACCCTTCTTTGAGACTGTGGCAGAGTTTGTACCCACAAGTTTTCACCTTTTGTAAGGGCACACCTAAGCACAGCAGCCTGAAGGGCAACTGCATTGCTCACACCCAGCACCTCAAACAGCCACAATTCTATAAGGAAGGGCAAGTAGTAGCCCACATTATCCTAGGATTCTCTACCCAGGATACAGTGAACAAAGCTCCCTTCAATGGGCTGATTATTGAGGGAAAGCCAGTCAAGGTGCAAAAAGCCTGGCAGACCCAGATTGTTGTTATAAATGTCAGGCCATTAACAACAAGCACTGAGCCCCTGAATGTTCTGCTGAGTGGAAAACCTGTGTAAACTGTGCAGCTCAGCACCCTGCCAGGAAGTGCCAGGTCAAAGATCAAGCAAGCCTTCACTGCTATAATTGCATAGGCTCCCAGGCTGAAGGCCATGGAGCAACAGATAGACAATGCCCATTCTTCCTCAAGAAGAAAAGGCAGTTACATGTGAGGATTCCAGAAATGAAGTACAGATTCTTCTCTACTAATGACCCTACTACCTGGGAGCTTCTCAAGCCAGGTAACTATATGGGACCCAAAACTAGAGGCTGGAAAAAGACATCCCAACTATACCCCTGGGGGAAAATTGAGGCAGAAATGCCCTCCCTGTGAACAACACCCAGTCAGCAGGTGCAGGTGCAAACACTCACTAAAACATATACACCAAGACACCCACCCCTGATTCTGGGGAATGTGTGAATCAGGGCACAGATAGCAAGCCAACAGGAACACAGGACAGAAGGAAAATAGAGGGAGCAGGGAAACAACTTGAGAGGGGTAGGAACAGGAGAGAGCAAGGAAAAATTGAGGGACAGAAGGGGTGAGATGCAGAGAAGGTGCTCA
The DNA here is from genome assembly GCA_036937115.1 of Nidularia sp. FH-822889. Lineage (NCBI taxonomy): Eukaryota > Fungi > Basidiomycota > Agaricomycetes > Agaricales > Nidulariaceae > Nidularia > Nidularia sp. FH-822889. The sequence goes on along the minus strand of JASFDF010000402.1, from coordinate 19,392 downwards.
GGAGACTGAGACAGGTAATGTGAGCAAAAGGAAGTCAGGAGAGAAGAGAAAAGGAAAAGGACCAGGGAAGGGAGCAAACACTAGAGCACCAGACAACAGCTGGCTGTCAAGGAGGACACAACAGGATGGCAACCTCTTCAACTGGGTTTTAAGACTAGGAGCAGATCACAGAGACAGACCCTAGCTAGCAGACTTCAAAGGCATACCAACTTGCTCTAGGATGACATCTCAGTTGGCAAGGAGCACCCCAGCTCCAACTTGTCCTGCTATCTCTGCACTGAATATCCAAACCACCACTACCAATGCCCAAGAAACCTCCATCCACTACTCAAACACTGCAAATCTGGTAACAAAACATCAATGGCTTTCTAGATAGACAGCATGCACTGCTAATGGCAATGCAGAAAGGCTACAACAACTGTGCACTCCAAGAACCTTACATGGACCATAACTGCAGTACCAGGGCCAATTTGCACTGGATGACTGTATATCCTACACACCACCATGCCAGTGACCACTGCATACATTCAGTTTTGCTGATCAACAAATGCATCATCACTGATGACTGGAAGCCACTCCCTATAGACTTCTCTGAGATTACTGCTATCTGACTTACTGGTGATTCTGGTCATATTATCCTTTGTAACATCTACAATGACTGCAACCACAACTGCAGTAACACTGCCCTCTCTAACTACATCCATGAAGCATGGGCAGGATGTCACAGTGAAAGGAAGATTCTGGTGCACTTCTTCTGGCTAGGTGACTTCAACAGACATCACTTACTCTGGGAGGAGGAGTGAAACCACCACCTATTGAACATAGCACACAGCCTCACCCTGACTCAACCTCTACTCAACCTGCTGAAATGAAGATGGCATTGCCTAAAGATACCCCCACCCTGTGGGCCATGTGCACAAAGAACCTCACTCACATAGACAATGTCTTTGTCTGTAAGGACCTCCTAGAAGTGGTGGATTTCTGTGACACAATGCCTGAGAGCCAGCCCCCATGCACCAATCACTTCCTTATCCTCATCACAATCAATATCACTACCAGGAACTGCACCTACACCCCTTGCTGCAACTTTCACCAATGCAACTGGGGCACATTCATAGAAGACCTTGAAGCAGCATTAACCAACAGACCTAACCCAGAGGAGATCAAAACCATACAGGAATTTGATGAGCAACTCAATGAATTAGAAGATATCCTGCACAAGCTTATCAAGAAACATGTCCCACTGACAAAACTCTCCCATACTCAATGAGATGGCAGACAGTAGAGCTCACAAGACTCTGAAAGCTCTCAAGACAGCTAGGAAGAAAAGTGCACTGACAGAAACAGGTAGAAGGGCACCCAGTCCACAAGCAATACCACCACACCCACAATGACTACTCCAAAGCTATCTGCAAAGCTTGTACAAAACACTGGTTCTCCTGGCTGGAGGGTCTGGATGAGTCAAACATTTGAGACACAAGCCAGCATGTTACTGGCCCTGCAAGCAACAAAGGTAGAGCAAGAATCCCAAACTTAGTCATCTGTAATCCCCAAACAAAGTGCATAACCAGGGAGGCAGCAAATAACACATCTAAGGGACTCCTTCTTTGTGAGAACTTCTTCCCACCAAAACCAACTGCCCCCTCAATGCATCAGACCACTCATTGGCCACCAAAATGGAAGTTCCAGAATAAAGCAAACTTGCAGATCCACTGTGCTATAAAGAAGCTCAAACCATACAAAGCCTCCTGCCTTGGCACCATTCCCAATAACATCCTAGTCAACTGCAGGGACCTCATGATCCCTTTACTTGGTCCCCTCTTCCATGTAACTTTCACCCTAAAGTACTACCCAACCTGGTGGGCACTGACAGAGACAATAGTACTCAAGAAACCTGGGAAACCAGATTACAGCTCACCTAACATGTGGTGCCCCATAGTGCTTGTAGATGGTATAGCTTGCCTGCTCAGCAGCTATATTATGGAGGACCTCAGCACAATGTGTGAGAAGCACAATATCATCCCAACAAGCTACTTTGGTGGGTGACCAGGGAGGACAACTATGGACTCCACCCACATGATGACAAAGACCATCTGAGACACTTGACACAAGGGCAAAGTGGCATCAGTCTTATGTTTGGACATAAAGGGAGCCCTTCCTAGCATCAATATTGATTGCTTAATCCACAACATGTGAAAGTGAGGTATACCCAAACAATACACAGAGTGGCTGCAGCAGTGATTGGCAACATGCTGTGTTAGAATATTGAATTGCAGTTTGCAAGTGTTTCACAATGTCACTGCATTTACATGTACATCTCACTTCCTTTAGTTTACATTCTTGTGGCTTTTCTATGGTTAACTATATTTGTATATTTGTTTCAGGCTTACAGTATATAGGTAGTCTACTATTGTTGTATGTACTCATCTGTTTGCCCTCTTGGAACCCCCTCTTATCTTTCTGAGGACAAACTGTTTCTGATGTCATCAAGACTGTGTCATTTATTTTAACATGCTGCACCTCTCTCCATTTTAACAACTATCACACAGAACTCTTCAACATTGACAGTGGCTTGAACCAATGATGCTCAATGTCCATCATCTGCTACCTCCTCAACAACTCCAATATTCCAGAACTCTGTACACCCTCTAAACCAGGGACATGATCCTGCTCTTCATAGATGATGTGGTGATAGTGGTCTCAGGAGCAGATTTAATGAAAATACATGCCAAGTTCTGACACACCATGACCAGCACAGGAGGTATCTTTGACTGGGCAGCTGCCCACAACTGCAAGGTCAGAGTGGAGAAGTTCCAGCTGTTGGACTTGTCCAGACACTGCATACCCCAATCTCACATGCATCATGGCGAAGTCTTTTTCGTGTGGCTTGAAATGACCACCGTGTCGTGATTATGGACAACCAGATCTCAGAGAGTTTGAACTCTGGGAAGACTATATGAAGAGCTGGAAATGCCAAAAAACGGCAACCAATGTTTAACAGCTTTAGGAACTTCTCTAAACAGGGAGGATTCAAAATTTTTGAGATAAAATTCCCCTATCTATGCCTCTTGTATTTACACAGTAACTAAAATGCTCCTTGCAGGGCTATTTAAAGAACAAATTCAGGCAAACTTCCGTTTTGTATGAACCTATCTACTTCCTGACGCATCAAGGCAACGGATTTGGTGGATCTTGGCTCGAAATTACACTTGAATGGGGCGACGTGCCTGCTCAATGGGTAAGTAACATCCAGAACGCTCAGTCCTGGGAGGTATACGTACTTGATAGTTGTCCGACGGAACTTTACTTCTGGTATGATTGGTGTTCCATTCACATCCACGGGACAAGAGATGTAATAAGTGGCGAGGATAGTAGCCATTGCAATCCATACAGTATCAATGGCCATGTTTTTCCCGGAGCACGAGCTAGGGCGAAAAGTCAGTTCCACTCTAATGAATGTCGATTGCTTTTACATACCGTCTTCCATATCCGAAAACGCCGTATTCAATTGGATCCGGAACGTCTGGTTGCTCGAATCTTTCTGGCTTGAACTTCTCGGGATCTGGGTAAACTGCGGGATCGTGCAAAATAGCCCTAAGGATAGAGTGAAATTGACAACTATGAGGTAATATGTATTTCGATGAGAACCCAAACTGTCTCACCATGTATTTCCCATAACAGTGGCCCCTGCGGGAATATAATAGCCCTTGTATACATCTGCAATTAGCGTGCGATGAGGAATCGCTATGAGGAAAATAAGTAATCAGAAAAGGATCGAATTTTGATTTGCATACCGAACGGGACTGCGACATTGGTTCGTGAATAAATGAAGAACACATGGGTAATTGGGAAAGCTTACAAACGACAATCCATCTGAATACTTCTCGAAGTACGTTCCAAAGGTAAGGAAGCTGGTCTTTGTCTTCGAATATGGGTAGTCGCTCTCCACCCAGAACGGAATCAAGTTCTTCTTGGGCCTTCTTTTGAACCTCTGGGTGAAGCATCATGGAGAGGACGAATACAGTCAAAGAAGCCAAGTTCTAAAACATAAAATTAGCATCAGAATAACATCTTCTGAATCAAACACACAGTATCGCTTCCTATAAATCAACCAGGGTCAATAGAACAATTTATCCGAGAAGGAGAATGATTTCACCCGCAGCGTAAACGACGGCAGCGATGCTCTTGATAGTATCTTCGCTCAAGGCTCCTGGGGCTTCACGTAGTTTTTCTTCTAAACAAGTATTCACGAAACAAGGGTTGATGATCCCATTTGACTTCAGATAGTTCCCCAATTTCAAATAAGACATCAAAGTAATCTCAGAGGGGATGAAAGACGCTTACGCGCTGGTCCAAAACCATGTTGAAGGGCTTGTTAACCACGGTCTCCTGAAGGGCTCGCCATTTTCGCGCAATCTTCTTAAATCTTGCACCTGGGATCCATTCAGGAACATGCTTAACTAAAAACAGTCCAGAGTATTCGTGAATTGGAAGTTAATGGGCGAATTCACTCGAGACTTACGAATTGGGAACGTGTCAACTAAGAATGTGCCGGGGACAGTCGCAATAGCGGTGGTTTCGGACGCGGCTTTGTTAACCAGGACATATGGGTCTTGCATCGCATCCTTGAAGGAGTAGCCATACCTAGTGACAGCCCGTCAGTCATAGCTTTTGGGACGGATAATTGTCATACACTCTTTGCATAATAATCCGAGCAGTGAAACTATGAATCAAAAACATCGTCAGTAAATCTAATTCCAGAAAAAGATCATGACATCAACGTACTGTTCGAGATGGTCAAGGAACTTCTCTGGAGACTGTTGGAGCAATATGAGGAGTTCCGCAGCAGCTGGCTCTTGAATAGCGCGGTGCTCGTGGATGGTGGAGTTGAACTGGTTGTGGAAGATTCGGCGATGCTCCTTCCAGCGAGGACCGTATGGCATCAACGCGAATGTCCAGTCCCATCCTACTCTGCAAAGTAATGGTAAGACTCCAACTACGAAACAATAAGATGATGTTTCCCTTACAGTTCGACGAGCATCGGAAGCCGAGGTCGGGAGGAATAATTGGAGCCACGACTGATAAGCAAATCATTGACCGCTTGCGCAGAATTCAAAATGACGGCGGTCTGCCCAAAAGCGCTGAGAGAGATCACATCGTCGCCTATTAACGGTCCTTTGCGTAAGTTAGAGAAACATTTATTTGAATATTTGTACCCACCATATTGCTCAGCCCATTGTCTAGCCGCAATGTGAACGTCATTGACGGCAAATTCAAGAGCGTTGCCGATTATCGGAAGTCCTATAGATTCGTTAGTAACTCTCGCATTTCAATAGCGACCATGGCTACGTTTTGGACCCGGAGGCAACTTTGAGGAAGCTTTGGCATTCCTCCAGAGGCCAATAGCTGCTAATATGGCAGCAACGACAAATGAAACAACAAGGGTGGTACTCATCATTGCGGAGTCAGAGACAAAGATACTCTTAAACTTGTATTTAGAAGAACGAGAGAGAGCGCTATATTAACAGCTCATCCGTTGATGACCGTGATAAGAATGCGCGTTGCAAAAGATACGTACCACACCCAGCAGGATTAATTCAACCTTGCAGTTCCCTGGGGAAAATACTCAACGGAATAACGCAACAGAGTCTACGCGGATGATCGGGACGCAGCTGCAACGCGGTGAAACTCCACGAAGGGGTACATATCCTGCTGGGTGAGAATTTTTCTCAGCGTTGTTTGCATTAGTTTATGCCACGTTCACTCGCCTTTGCAGTGCATCTAATCGTTCATGACTGTCTCCTGAGTTCTCGGAAGAGTTCAGCAAGACCACTCCGTTCAGCAAGGGCACTGCTTTAGATGGTAACACACCCTCGTTGCTTCTCCGGAACCGTATAGCCCTGCAAGGTAGGGAGACAACTGGCAATCAGAACCAAATACTGACTGGGAGCATTCCGACGTCTTCGACAGAATTCTGGAACCGGGTTTGTATAACGGTGAGTGGTTTTGAGTTTTGCGAAAAGAAAAGACCCTTCATCGAATTCGAAATGTCCTCAGCAGCTTATCCGATCCAGGAAGGAACGCGGCTGCTTCTAGTCCCTCATCCATTCAGCGAGGGCTCACGGAAGTACTCTGTGCTCGTCGAAAATCCAGGCTATTCCAGCAGCTATGCCCAGGCAGGGCAATCAAGCGTTCAAGGTGAGTTAGCTCTACAACTATTAGGATAGTGACCGACGGCTAATGGACGTCGTGGCTAGGGGAATCGACTATTTCGCTGCCTCCCTTGTCATTGACGATAGAGATGGTTGATTCGGGGAACGCATTTCGACTTGGAGTCGAAGTGACGGTGCCGCCCTCGAAGCCTGCGCCACCAGAACCAATTCCTGAGACTTCTTCCTTCGATGCGTGCTTTCATTCTGCGTGGATGAAGTGAGAGGTTTCGTTCTCTTTATCGATAGGTATACCCTTATTAACGATCATTTTCTTCAGGCAATTCGACTCACTGAGTAAGGACTACTCTTCAGGCACATCCGCTTCATCGCCTTTCAGCAATTTCTCTACGCCCCCACCTAGTGACGATTTTTCTGCACTTGCATTGCTGACCCAACCAAGTAAGCTTTTGTCTATTTCGTGCGGGATACCAAACAAACTTACAACCCAACTTGCAGATCCTCAAATACAGGGCCATTCATCAGAGACGTCTAATTTCTTCTCGTTCTCCTGGCTACCGAATGAGCAAGACGTGCCGATGTCGTTTGTGACTGAGAAAGAAGGCGCTTCCGCAGTTTCGTCTCCGCCTCTCCCAACTACGAATGTAGCTCAAAGTTCACCTTGCATCGAGATCGAGCAGATAGCTTTCAGCGAGAGTCCTGCCGAAGATCTTCTCATTGATACGGCCGACATCATCCCTGATCCTCCCAAAAGTGCTCCATCTATCAAAGAAAACTCCTCCCTAGAATATCTGGAGGGTAGAAGAGCGCGCACTCGCGGTCCGTTCACCTGTCGCATGGCCAACTGCAATGCCGTATTTAAGCGCTCTGGAAAGCGAGATGCGCACGAAAAGTCTCATTTCAAATCGAAAAGAAAGAAAGACATGGCTTGCTCTATCGCGGGATGTACCGAGACGTTTTCTCGTTCTCATGATAGACTAAGGTGAGTTAAACATTTGATATCACGAAGTCTCCATAACTTACCAATGGATAGGCATGAGGTCAATCAACACGGCGCCCGTCCCCAATGGGCTTGTCGACTATGTCGAGCGTCATTTCTGACGGAAACTGGTTTGAAGAAACATAATGAATCGTGTCAGATCGATATCCCTGGTCAATCAGTACCAGTATAAACGCTTGCCTTCTATGATCCTTGTTAAATTATGTGCTATAATGTGTTCTCCGCGCAGCTAGATACTTACACGTGGCAGAGTTGGGATGATAGAAATATTCGTACTGGGTGCGATTCCGTGTACGATTTGCCGTACAGAAAAAGGATGCACTGTATTGGAGTAGAATAAATCGTTGGACTGGCTCTAATACGATGGATGTGCGCTCATGAACAACTTTAAAGGTATATCCAAACCATATCCTTTGTACAACTTGCAGAGCTATCTCGACGACTGATGAATCGAACAAAGTTGTTCAATGAACGAGGCATGTGTAGTGACGGATCATCATCTGGGAGCTCATAAGCATGGGAAATTCCGGAGTCAAGAGTGGGAGCTTCGGCGAGACTTTGGCGAGACTCAGAATCTCTACGAAGCTTTCGGTTGATGCAAGAAATTTTCGCGTCCAGATCAATGATTAACGGATAAGGCATATGCATCATGCGCAATTCAACACGTTATTCCCACGATTCCTGATGGGAATAATAGTAGACCCTGCCACCTCCCTCCTTTTTTAAAAATTCTCTATAACCTCCTTCCTTCTTCGTGTGTTGAAATTTGGAGATATTGGGAGAAATTCAAATTTTCGAATACATCCATTTGAGATATATAGATTTCATTTATTCAATATGCAACTGGATATACATACCAGAGTATACTAGAAGCGCCAACCCCCCGCGAGGTTCATCACCTTTGCGGGGTCGTATCTTTCCCGTAGTTCGCAGAGCTTCTGTAGATTATTTCCGTACATACGCTCCATCGGAGTATCGGCGATAGGTAAATTCGGATATAGCGATGCAGCAGATATATCCTGGCCCTCTGCCTCGGCATCCGCACGGATTTGGGCTACGCTCATTCGGAGAGCATCGTAGACGGCAGCATCGTGCTGTGCCTCGAACCATGCGAACGCGATGTTGATAGGGTAGTGAACGACTGATCTATCTGCTGGCCATGCAGAGGCAGGTCCGTGGCTGTAATAGTTGGGAAGGAAAACTTCGACGACATAGTCGAAGAAGTGGCCGGAATGGTGCTGCTCGAGATAACTACCCCAGAACTACACCGGTGTGTTAGGGCTTCTTTATGACCTTCATGTTTTCTATACGGCTTACTTTTGTCTCGTTGGCAATCTTCGATAGAATAGTTGGAGAGAAACGTTGAATCGGAGCAACGTCTTGAATGCTATTATAGTCGAAGTGATATGAGCATTTAGCAATATCAAAGCAGTCTCTAAGTACATACCGACGAGGAGTATTTCGTGGCTGTCCAGCGTTCAACAGCGTCGTAAACGACATGGAGGAAACTGAGACTTGGCCATTCGGAAGGGCCATCAGCTCATCGAATATTCCTGTCGGCGGTTGCGGGCCATTGTAGAACAAAATAACGATTGCGTACATCTGGCATCATATCAAGCAGAAGTACTGAGTGATAAATGAATAGAATAACTCGCACCTTTCCTTCCGCGTATTCAAAGATTATGTTCAACGTCGCTTTTGGATCACGAACAGTGTTTGCAAAATGGGTAACAGCTTGGTGAGACGGTTCGATGTCCTCTTCAGCGAGAATGACAGTGCCGCCCTGTGTATATTTCCATCAACACTGTTTCGCATTATCAATTAGTGAAGCTTACCCAGATATCGGCTTGAGGAAACACTTTTAGAGTAAATTTAGTGACAACGCCCTATTGCAAATTCAGTGGAATTCTTGAAAAGTCGACATTTCGACGCACAAAGTTGTTAAGACCACCCTAATAATTGAGGTGAATAAATGGGCCGACCAAAAAGATAAGCAACAAACCTTCAATCCGTAAAACAAGTCTTGATTTTCGTCCTGAGATCCAATGGCCACCGTTCCATTTGGCAAGACAACCTCACAGGACAGGAGCGTGTCAATCGTGAGCCCATGCTCGTTTGTCAAGAATGATAGACCTAAAAATGTTGAGCGACTAAAAAGCGAACTCGGATGCTCGGTCGAATACCTCCACCCAATATGAAGCCAGCCACGCCGACGCCACGCACGCGACCTCCGACGACTGTGTGACCTCGGGGATTGAGGTAATCGTATACATCATCCCAGCGCAATCCAGCACCAATGTCAATGGTTTCTTCTTTCTCGTTCCATTGCAAGTACGAGAACGCGGACATTGAGACGTGCACGCCTTTCGTCGAGGAGAACCCTGGATTGAGAGCGTGTCCGCCACCTGAGACCTAGAAGATGTATGGGTGAACAAGTGAATTTCTTTCTTTGGGCAAGATATTGGGTCTGTACGCACTGCAAATGGTGTACGCGTCCATCCGAGGATTTGAAGCTGAAAGGAGAGGATATGAGTGGTAAAGCTCATAAGGCGAACGACGAAGGAAAGGACGCACAATTCTTGAAAGGTCTTCAGTATTCGCTGGGCGTACTGAGCAGTATGAAGGTTTTGAACTTGAAGATGCCCAGTGGTCTACATCCGCACTGAAGGCGGCCGTTTCTGTAGCAAACAGTGAGCAATGAAAAGCAGGAGTTTTCACAAGCAGCTCACCAGGCCAGTGCACGCTCGAGATATTCGAAATAGCATTGGCTATTACGCGACAAGTAGAATCGAGAGGATCTATCTGGGCAATTCGGGGCGTCGACTGCGATATGAAGAGGTTCAGAATGTTGTTGCTGAACAGTGCTGCCGCAATCAACGCGCAGATCAAGATGGGCGAGCTGAACGACGACATTTTGCGGTACATCCAACGACGAGAGAGAGATTCGTAGAATACATCAGCCAAGAACGGACTCTTATCTTTACCGTCGTCTCAGAGGAGCTTTACTACCCAGCTGGGTAAAGTGGTAATGGTGATAGATGGTAACGCATTCAACGCGGAGACTCCGAAGCATTACGTAAGGATTGAACCTTGCAGGGTGCGGCGACGCGCGAGGGCTTAGAAGTGGCACCGCAACTTTGCAAGGTACGCAAGAGGCATACCAAGGTATCCTGTGTTGCGGCCATACGTGACGCCTTGAACCTTTATACGATGGTATCTGAAAAGCTGGGTGCGTCAGTCTCGTATTTTAACTTGTCTCAGCGCAAAGATCTTGTTAACCTTGAACTAGAATGCCGTCCAAGCCCTATCCTACGCGTCGTCTGGGCAAGAATGGCCCCACTGTGAGCGCCATCGGCTTTGGAACTATGGGTATGTTCATCCCCATCATGAAAAACGAAGATCACTGAGGCGAATTCCTGCTAGGTATCGGGGCGTGGTACGGGGAGCCGAAAACGGACAAACAAGTCCAAGAGCTCCTCACCTGCGCTCTCGACCGGGGCCAGAACATGTGGGACACCTCAGATTGCTATGGAAAAGCAGAACAAGCTATCGGCAGCTGGTTTGCGAAGCACCCTGAGCGTCGATCCGAGGTCTTTCTCTGCAGCAAATTCGGCGCGTGCAACTTCTCGCGCACGCTCGTCGACGACTTCGTGCCCGAGTCCGACCCACGTTACGTCCTCGCCGCGCTGTACCGCTCGCTGTACATGCTCAAGACGGACTACATCGACCTGTACTACCAGCACCGCGTCGACCCCGCGGTGCCGATCGAGGCCGTGCTTGAGGCGCTACGCGACCCGCTGGAGAGGGGTGTTATTCGGTGGATTGGTCTCTCGGAATGCAGCGCTGATACGTTGAGGCGGGCGAAGGCTGTCAGAGGCGTCGGCGAGAAGGTCGTCGCTGCGCAGGTCGAGTTTAGCCCGTTCTCGCTCGATATACAAAAGAACGTCTTCGCAGAGGCGGCCCAAGAGCTTGGGGTATCCATCGTTGCCTATGCGCCTCTTGGCCGAGGACTGTTCAGCGGAAGGTTAGTCGCGGATGACCATGGAGTTGGACATCTGCTGATATGCTACTGTCCGCAGATATCGATCGCGCGCAGACTTTGAAGAAGGAGATTGTCGCCTCTTCTTGCCGCGATGGACGGAGGAGAACTTCCCGAAGAATTTGGTGCTCGTCGATCAGATGAAGGAAATCGCAGACAGGCTGATGATCACCGTCAGCCAACTGACGCTTGCTTGGATCCTAGCTCAAGATTCCCAGTGTAAGCGTTCCTATGACCCTTTAAGCTTCTAATCCTGATACTTCATATGAACAGGGATACCGATTCCCGGTGGACTGACGACAGAACATGTACTCGAGAACGCTGCTGCTGCTGAGGTAGAGCTCTCAAAGGAGAACGTCGACTTAATTCGAGGCATCGTTGAGCAGGTAGATGTGGGAGGAACGAGATATCCCAAGGAGCTGTTGTATACACTGTTTGCAGACAGCTTGCCGCTGAGTGAGTGGAAAGGTGAGAAGGCATCGATTGTGCTTTAGGATAGAAACTTGCTGTTCCAGATAGAGGTCAGAATGTGTATCAAACGTGTCACCCTTCGAATGCAAATGTAATTGCTCAAGACACTCTGCCATCACTCAGTTACTCTCCAAGGCGCTGAAAAACTTCGGGCATCAAGAGATGTTCGGCGGCTTCACCGATACTAGAAATAACTGATACAAAATTCATAATGATAAACAGCGAGATGTATCAGCCTGCCAGAAAGGAAAGGCCGAAGTAGACGCACGATTAGAGAAAACGTGAGGGGAAAATACAACCTACAGCGGGCGGAGTTTCGGAGATTGGCAAGCCTTGACCGCCATCAATGGACCAGGATTCCTGATTTCCCCACACTTCAAAACCGTCGACCGTCATGAGCGGGCTCTCAATCACCTTGCAGAAACTGCAATACCCTGCAAGATAAACCTGCGGGCGATGGTACATACTAATCATAAAAGATACACCGCGATTAGCGCCGCACAGCTCGTTCGTTCCACTTGCTGCCATCATCATGGGCTTCTTTACTACCCTCGCAGCCCCGCTCACACTCATCGCAGCGCCCCTCGCCGCCGTCCCAGAGCACTTCAGGAGCAACGTCTGGCTCTCGCTCGCGACTCTCGTTGTTGTCGCTTCCTATGTTTACGACAAGTACACGAAGAGCCTATGGCGCAAGCTGCCCCCGGGCCCGCCGGGGCTGCCCATGCTCGGCAACATCTTCCAGCTCGGCCGCTCGCAATGGATCACGTTCACGGAGTGGCGCGAGAGATACGGTGCGTGCTGAGTTTGATCTTTCTGCCGCTCATATGAACGTACGGTGTATTAAATTCTGGTGCTGCGCAGGTGACATCATATACCTCAACCTCGCGGGCCAACCTGTGATCGTGCTCAACTCGCTCAAGACGGCCGCCGATGTCCTCGACCGCCACTCCAGCGCGAACTCGGACAGGCCGCGCTATATTGTCGCGTCCGAGTTCATGAGCAGGAACATGTTCATGGGCTTCACGCCCTACAACAACGTGTACGCCTCCTCGCCCCCTCCTTCCCTCCATCCCTCTCTAATCGGCCCTTCCTTCCCAGCTGGCGCGCAATGCGCCGCGCTTCGCACGAAGGCCTGCATAAGGGCATCGCGCGCAAATTCCACCCGATCCAGCTCAAAGAGGCGACGATCCTCGCGCACCAGACCCTCACGGCACCGCGCGCGTGGGACGAGCACCTCCGCCGCGCCGCCACCTCAGTCATCATGTCGATCGTGTATGACACGCCCCCGCTCGAGTCCGAGTCTGATCCGCTCGTGCGTGAGGTCAACGAGTTCACGGCGCGCCTGACGATGGCCGCGTTGCCCGGCGCGTACTTTGTCGAGTCATTTCCCTGGATGAAGCACATCCCCGCGTCGTACGTACTATACCATCTTGGATGTTTTAGAGCATGCGCTGATTGATGGTGGTAGCCTTGCGAAATGGAAGCGCCGCGCACTGGAGTCGTACGAGAACGATACTCTGATGCTCAAGGGGTTCATTAACAAAGTGAAGGCCCAGCTCGTACGTTTGATTCCCTTCCATCTCTTGAACGTCCAATCTCACATTCTCGCAGGCGGCAGGTGACGACAGACCCAGCTTTTCTGCAACGCTGATCAAAGACGTCGATCGCCATGGGCTCAATGAGGAAGAAAGCGCGTGGCTCGCCGGAAGCATCTAGTAAGCACTCCCCGCGATCACAACAGACATGTCGTTGATTCTTTGCGTGTAGCTCTGCAGGCGCAGAAACGACATCTGCAGTCATGGCGTGGTGGATGCTAGCTATGGTGGCTTACCCCGAAGCCCAGAGGCGTGGTCAAGAGGAGATAGACGCTGTTGTGGGACGCGACAGGCTCCCCAATTATGGCGACTTTGACAAGCTGCCTTACATTCGCGCAATGGTATGCTTATCATGCATGCTTCCTATCAAACGACATATTGCTAAAGATTCTCTCAAGGTCAAAGAGACACTTCGTTGGCGCCCAGTGGTGCGTCCTGTTGTTCCTGACATCAGATGATGATTGGCAATTTTGTTTCTATCCATAGGCTCCCTTGGGATCACCTCACCGCTCCATTGAGGTACATACATTTGATTCATTCAAAGACCCTTTCCGGTTTACGAAACTCATTAACCCCACAGGACAACACCTACGATGGGTACTTCATCCCCGCGGGCTCCATCGTTATCTCCAACATCTGGAGCATCAACCGCGACCCCGAGCTGTACGGTGCGGACGCACACGAGTTCAACCCAGCGCGGCACCTCGATCGCTTCGGGCGCGTGAAGCCTGCGCCTGCGGACACGAAGGAGGAACACCATTCCTCGTTCGGGTTTGGGCGGCGCATCTGCGTCGGGAGGCATGTGGGCAACGACTCCCTGTTTATTGACATTGCAACGATTCTGTGGGCAATGAATGTCGAGCATGCGGGAAGTGGGAAGGTCGATCTGGAGGGGTATGTTGACGAGGGAATCGTTGTGTAAGTGAAACCACGCCCTCAGAAACTTGCAGTGGCTAAGGTTTTGTTCCATTAGACGTCCCCCGTCGATGGAGTGCAAGTTCACTCCGAGATCCCCAGACGTTGTGGATATGCTCCATTCAGCGTCAGATGACTTTGGTATTCATGTTTAGAACAAGAGTATTGAAGGGTAATTACAGTGTAGTGTCTTTTTCAAAGTAGGTCGTAGATGTAATTGCCTACCTATGTATGCCATCAGTTCATTAATTTCAAAATTGTCGATAAGTTGCAAAATAATCCAAGAGTTCGTTCAGCTTCGTTGCAAGGGCAGGGCAGATTAAAGAGCAATGATAATGCCAGAGTTAGATGACCTCATGTTGGCTTTAGCTTGAAAAATAAATAGGTGCAAATACCCAACAAATCCGGAAAACAACTGTCACGATTGATGGCATCGCCACGACGGCTATGTTTAGCCCCCGCTTATGTTGTTCATGTGGACAAAGTTTCCATTTGAACCCAGTTTTGCAGACCTCTGTGCAGTATCTGAAACCTTAAACCTTATGTTTCAAAAACTTGAGGCCATACATAAGAGGAGCTTATTGCACAAAAATATATAAGTAGCTGTAGCTCAGTGGTAAATATTGTGAGTTTTTATTAATTATTACAGTGTTAACAAGGTCTATGTTTCAATTCCAACTACTGTAAATATATTTTTGCATTCAACTGTTGTCATTTTGTAGGACAAGAAGAAATTATTCATATACATGTGAAGCCCTGAAAATGGGAAGCCTATTTAATCATATTATTTACAAATGTCTATCTGCAGGGACTATTTATACTGGCTAATTGAACATTTGTTTTTGCCTGGACAGTTGTACATAGCAGATTCTCTGCCTGCTGCAGAACATACCATGCATTTATGTCATATCCCTATATGGCACAGTGCACACCATCTCCAGACTGCTCACAATCAATCCTGACACTTTCCTGACTTCCTGCTCATCTCCAGTGTTTACTCAGGTTTACTCTGGTCTGTTTCCATTTTCATAATTACTTCGTTTCAGCCACACACTATACTTTTTGTAGTATGTCTCTTTCACGTTAACATTCAATTTGTACTCCTAGTCCTCATCATATGCTCTCTCTTTCTTAACCCACTTACTTCTCCATTGCACTAGTATGATTTTAGTGCTCTATGTATCTACTCTGGTTACTTAGACTTTTTATTATTTAAGTACTTCAAATGTATCGTAGTACTTCAGTTTGTTAATTTTTTATTAGTCTCTCCACTTCTACTCAAGTGGTTAAGCTACCTCCAAATCATCCCCACTCATCTCTACTTGATAATCTCATCTCATCGTTGTACTTCATGCTCAACGAGATCTCCGGTCTCCAGAGATCCCTCCTGACCAAATCTTCGGTCAGGAAGTTGAGTATCATTGTCACTATACTTGAACTATACCACTCACCATCATCTGTAAATTGGGCATTAGGAACAAAGGAGGTGCAGCACATAAGCTGAAGCTGTCACCCATCTTGATTACTTCCTTTGGTAGTGCTCAAACACGTTTCCTAGAGATATTCCTGGAGTCTCCGGTGTCTCTCCTTGGTCACTGCACATATCTTATCTGTCTGGAACTCTAGCCTATACCCCAGAAAGTGTGTTTGTGACAATTTATACCTGACAGATTTGCTTAATTTCTTCTCAGTTAATGCCCAATGAACAAAATTGAATAGTCCAGCAGAATTTTGTGCAAAGGTTCCAGAAAGCTGATAATCAACCTTGTTTGGACCAGGATAAAGTTTTAATGGTGGTGAGTCAAATATTCTCACCTCTGGTACTATTGTAGACATTGTGGAATCATGATATCCCATATCCTATCCTATCCTATATATGAAAAGAGAACAGCCTTTTGTCCCTGAATGTCTTAGTTGGTAAGGACCCTTTTCAGTCAGCAATTTACTAATGATGGAAATGGGTGGCAGAGGTGAAGCAAATGCCCTGGGATTCAGGTGGAGGTTTGGGGGCAGCAGCCCCCAACAAGCCAAGACCTGTGCCAGAAGCCTGCCAGCATTAGGAGCAGAGTGACTTTTGTGCAGGCTGGAGGCATGGGTCTAAGGCTTGTACATTAAAACAGAAGAGTCATTGGAACCTGATGACTAAAAAGACAACTAATCCCTGAAGGGGTGGTGGAAGTGAAGCCAATGCCCTGGGATTTAGCTGGGAGTTTGGGTGCAGAGCCTCCAACAAGCCATGACCCATGCTGAAAGCCTGCCAGTGTTAGGAGCACAGTGACTTTTGCACAGGCTGGAGGCATGGGCCTAAGGCTTGTGCAGAATGAGCAGAAGTTCTGGAACTTTGTTGTAAGGAAAATGAGCTTGTATCAATAGTATTTAAGCTTGGACCAGAAATGGGAAATAGCAATAATGGATCCAGAACTTCTGCAATATGAGTTGATGCATGTATCTGCTCCTAGTTTTGATGTCACTGAGAATGACTATTAACAATATTCTTCTTCATATTCATGTTTCTTGCAGAATATAGTTTTGCCATTTGCTTGAGAAGACTACCATCCAGCCATTTGTTCACAATAGCATGAAGATATGCCAGTTCACATAAGCCATGCTCCCATATATGCATCTCTTGCAATATCTTTGCCCAAGCAGAACAGCTTAGTAAATGAGCTATTCCAGAGCAAATTAATGACATTAGAGATTTATAAATTCCACTTCAATGAGTTAAGGATGCAGGAAATGATACTACTAGTCTATGTTCAAAGTTCTCCATGAGTTTAGTATCATATAAATTCCAGAAAGATTCACAGCCTCCCTTCTTGTAAGAGCATTTAACCTTTTGTGTGATAATATAGTATGATTCATCAAGAGTAATGACTCTGTGAGCAATAGGCTTGTCATTAAAGCCTTTCAAAGATAGATTTTTAGAGGAATCTCCAGCATTTTTGCAGCCAGTTTTAAAACATGTTAATGGTTTTGAATCCAGTAAATGTGGGAGCCAGACAAAGACTGAAGGATGATATAATGTCATGAACAAGATGAGCTAAGTCTAGCCTTTATGGTTGCCAGATAAAGGAAGATGATACTATCTGCAGTTCTCTTGAAGACATAAACTCTTTCTCAGATTCAGAGTCAGAGCCAGAATCAGAGTCATCACCAAACTTTTAGCAGCACTTTCTTTTTGCACAGTTGCTGTGTTGACAGATATTTGCAATTTCTTTGCTACATAGAAAAATAAATTAGATCTCATGCAACTCAAAAACAAAAAATAAATACCTGTTCACAAGTTTTGCTGAATAATATATTGTGAATTAGCAGAAGAAAGATGAATAGCTACATTAGTGCTGCTAGTCTCAAGCAAAGTAGAAAATCCAGATGTAGCTGTAGATGCATCTTCTCATGCAGTTTTTAGTGCATGTCCTTCTGCATCTAACTATCTACCTGAAAAATAAAAATTAGCAAATAAAATTAATATACAAATGAAGAAGATTCTACTGAAAAAAAATCCAAAGTGCTTTGAGGCCTTCTGACAGGCATATAGCAAGATCATTTTGAACCTATAGCTGAGTGATTTTAAGCCAGTTAGTCAACAAAAAAATATTAGAAATCAAATTAATGGTGTTCTCATCTCTCTCCTTCTCTGAGGATGACTCAGAAGATGATTCAGACTGAGCTGCAGTCATAAAAGTGGATAACTGAGGTTTTTTCTTTCTTCCAGCAGCTGTTTTAGCACCTCCAGCATGATGTCCTGGCTTATTGGTACTGCCTGAGGGTTGGCCACCAATCATAATTACTGTTTCCACTTTAAATGAAGAGAATCTGTAGAGAACTGAGGGAGAAAGACAAGAAGCAAAGAGAGAGCTGTATTGCAACAGATTCACAGCAGTGGTGCATTTTTGGTCACATGACTACAATGGATAGCTGCTTTTGGGTTGTTAACAGGGCATGTGAAGTCCAATAGCTGCATTTGGAGTGTTACAGCTAATTGTTAATTGATAGACTCACTTTGCCAAAAAATAGTCAAGGATTTTTGTTTATAGTGATGCCTGTACAAATAGTTCCAACCTAAGTCAGGCAGATTGTCCAGGGCATGTGATTACAATAATACTGCCTTTGCTCCCTATATGTTCCTTCCTTCTTCTCTTTTGTTGCTTCAAAATATTTGAGACTACATTACATTGTATGTAAGCACAATTTTAATTTAATCTTTTGCACTAGGCTCTCCATCACTGAAGGTGGCTGCAATATGTGGTTCCCTGCTTGCAATGGTTTCTGTACTACACACCCCAATGTTCATTAAAGTGCCAAGACATGATTGACAGTTCCTTTAAAAATCCCTGTTGCTTTCTGGATCTCAAGAGGGTCATTGAAGCTACTATTTGACATCTGATAAGATATGTTGATACTTCCCTACAGTCATGATTTAAGATAAAGGTGAGGGCTCTGTTGTTCAAATTCAAAATGATGTTCAGATTTGGATTCAGAATTCTCAAGAGTATAATCACATGCCCTGGACAATCTGCTTGATTTGGGTTAGATCTATTTAGGGACTGACACAGATCAGCTAAGTCCAGTTCTATCCACAGACCATTTATACCAGTTGCAAACAGTTAGACCTGTGGATATTTATAGTAAAACCATGGGTCCTGTGGGTATTCAGATAATTTTAGATAGATATTCAGACTTCAATGTCAATCTATGAATAGCTGCTGTATTTGTATCATTGTTTGGTATAATTTTGGATAGATCTCACAGCAAGCCTCCCCAGGCTCCCTTGCCCCTCTCTCTATGCTCTCATCATGCCTCTGAAAGGCTAGAAGTCCCATGCTCCTGCAGGTACAAGCAAGGGCACAAGTAAGAGCATATTTCCTGTTCAACCTGCTCTGCCATTGCCTATCCAGCCTGCTCCACCAACAACTCCTGTAAAGTCTCACCAGTTATTCAGTACTGAATATTCATCTGAAGAGGAGTTTGAAGAACCCTCTAGTGGTTTAATTGGCTCAGATTTGGATAATACAAATACAGGTCCTGATGCACAAAAGAAAAAGGTGGTTCCAGTTATTCTCTCACCCAATAAAAATGACACAATGCTCCCACCATTAACTCCAGTCTGATCTTGAGGTCTGGAATATGTCAGACAGGGATATTCTTGGTGAGTATATAAAATTAATAATTCAACTGCAAATTTTCATTTTATAAAGATGC
>JASFDF010000401.1:0-15737 GCA_036937115.1 Nidularia sp. FH-822889 | reverse complement strand
ACTTCCACTAAAGCATTGGGGTTGGGAGGCGCAAGTGTCATCGGAGTTTGAGGATCTTCATGGGGTGCTCCAGCGTAACGCAGAATTGCGCGAGACAAAGTCGCGTTCTCTGGAAAGGGTATTACGGAGATGATACAGCAAACGAAATCTTCAACCCACGATTAAGATTACGAGATGGTGTTCCACCAACGAATGGGGCATTAATCCAATAATTTCCAACTGGCTGATTTGCGGTGAGCTAGGGGTTCAGAAATTTAGAATAAAAAATTAAATAAAGTCAATGTAATTCACGTACTACAACAGAGTAACGCTGGCCTGCAAGGATTTCGATCATGTTCACGGTCATGGGAGTGGTGGCAACACCGTCCGCCTCGATGATGGCTGCAATAAGATGATTACATAAATTGAACAAAAATGGTATTGGAAGATACGACTTACTCAAGTTGTGGCTGTCGACAGACATCGTAAAGACATTGCGAGCGGAGGTATTGATGATGCGGAAGCGATAGCGTTTCCCGGCTTGGACGTTCTGAACGAAGAACGGAACCTCAGGACCGCCATTGAAACGGCCAACACCGTTGAATGTTCCAGAGTCAGATACAGGCACAATTCCAGTGGCAACATAACCTTCCAGAAGAGATACACTACTGTTGTGCCACCAATCGCCTTTTATAACATTATTAAAAGAAGAATAATGAGCTATTATCTGATGTTAGTCTTACCAACTTGCCAGATCTGTTAATAATACTTTAGCGCGATATACGCAAAGGAGATCTGCGCTCACTCACAGTCGATGCGTCATCCACATCATACATGGATTTAAGAGGATCTTCGGGATCTGATGAAATAATTTAAATGCCGCCATTTTCTATGAATTCTTGGACGAACCATAAATAATCAAGCCACCTCGTAATCCCTAAGAGAATAGTTGAATAACGAAATGCTTCTGACGAGTTTTATGACACTCACATCAACGTATTGAACGCTCAGCTGACTATCGAAGAAAGAATCAGCATCGTTTGAGGTTTGAAATATTATGGTTACTCGCCTGTGATACCAGAAAGTACCAGCTTGATCACCTAGAGGAACGGAATACGTATAGCTGGCGCTGGGACCAACAGGACAAGTAGTAACGAAAGGCGATCCTTCGTTGAATGCATTGGGAGTTTGGAAGAAGATTCCATCAAAGTCCTGTAAACAGGTGAGCAAACTGAAAACTTAGATGGGCTTAAATAGCGCACCAAGCTTGTACTACGGCGCATGGTCGGGTCAGTCTGAGGACATTATTGGTAAATAAGCTCAAATAATAAGTATCAAAATCTTACCAAGCGATTGTTCACTGTCACTTTGAGGGTATCTCCCTTAGTAGCCGTGATGAGGGGACCAGGATAGCTAAAATTAGTCAAATATTAAGTACATGTACTGAGAAAGGTTCAAATGACAAGTTTTACTGACGTCCCGTTTGCCGTGACCATGCCTTGGACAAAAAAATGTTAGTTTATGTCGAGATTAACAAAAGCAAAACGAACTTCTCTTGAAGCCATCAGGTGCAAGTTCCGTATTCACAATATCCAGAGTGACGGCGGTTGTCTTGGCCCTAGACTGGACTGATGCAGCTGAAGCAAGCTGGGGTTTCAAGAGAGCTAAAGATGCAAGGACGAGTGCAGTGAAGAGCTTCATGATGAGAATCTGAAGTTGGTCTTCCTCTGCCCGAATATCGCCCTTTTGTACGCGTCCAGTGAATTGAACATGTGTTCAAACGCGCGCTCGGGACCGATGCATCGGTGTTACGGAGTATTCCAACGTTACGTTCATGTCAGTGGATAGCTACTGAAGTTGCTGGAATTTGGCACCTGCGAGAGCGATGCCCGTAAGTCTTGAATTTGGATTGGATTAGATCTCGCCATCGGAGGAAAGACATCATAGCGCGACATTAATTTTAGTAACAAGAAGGAGTGAGGCTAATTTGCGTGTGAGGTCGATGCACTGATGATGTAAATATATTGAAAGATACTCACGACGATGAGGGGATAACCTATTCTTAGCGCAGCCTGGCTCCACTCCGCTCCTCCACATGAGAGCGAATAAGTAACTACACACGCCGAACGGTGTGTTGTAGACTGCATCGAATTGAAGAATGCATGGAGTGTAACAAAATGTATCTCTCACCCCGTAGTGAATTTTCTTCGTAGTATATTGACGCGCGGACCTCGCTACAGTTGTAATTTAGATCAGTGTAAAAATAGTTGTCTTGAGCTGGGGAATAAACCATACTGGTCAGTATAATATCCTTCCGTCGTCATGGCATCATTGGAACTCACTCATGGTCCTAGATATGGCTCGTACAAACCTTCATTGTTAAATATCCCCGGTGACAACATCGGTTGCTCCTTCTTTGGCGAAATGACTCCGCTCGCTGAAGGAGAGATGGGAAAGATGTGCACTGTGCAATCTGTTTCTTAAAACCAAAGGGATTGTCCATACTAACCATATTTCTCCTGAAGTCTTGTATGAGGATAATGTCATGGATACTCGGAATACGGAGCAAATGACATCATATACGAAGCCTCGGCATGAACGTGGTCCTATATCATGAGCTACGAGTGGGAGAATCGTGGTGTTCAGGCGAGAAAATCCTGTGGGAATTCGCCCTAGAACTCCGCCGGCACGTCTTGAAGTATTCTACCAGTGGCGTGGAGATCATTTAGCAATGCTCAAAAAAAGGAGCCAACGAAATATCAGTCGTTACTATACTACCCAACGACATCAAAATTTGCTTGTGTTCATATTATTGTAGAAGTTGGTGCTTGTGAAAGCTAAATTTTCAATCTATCCAGCCTCTCACAAAAAGGGGGGACCACGAATGTAACTCCCGGCAGAACATCAAATTATACTTCTCCGCATTACAACAACGAGAAGACGCAATATCATGTCATCTTCATAAGCTGGTCATGACTCAGCATGTTCACCCTACACATGTATTCATTTTGCCTTTTTCGTCGAAATTTTCTGCGTCTGCCGTCTCCTGACCTACAGAACTTCCAGGTTTGACCAAAGTATTTCATCTATATGCTCGTGCTTACCATTGGATCCCAAGGGTTCTCACGTCTCGTTGTGCCTCGCAGATCTTTCCTGTACGGGCCTTTGGAATATGGGATGTTGTACAGGAAAACTATTAACCTTGTAAAAGCCTTAGATTTACAAGCCCCAGGAACTGGGCGCGACGAGTATGTTCACATATCATAGAAGGTTCACGTGCTTCAGCACGGAGAGGTGGCGGTTATTTTTGTCCTCCACTGTCAGTATGTCCCATTGCCAATACCTTTCTCGCAGTAGTCACTTACACGTCTTTGTTATTCAGGCACCTTACTTGTTATTCAGAATAATAGCTAATGCAACCATTCCTCGTAGAACTCAGCGGTAATTTTGGGGTAAACGATACTATTTGAGGTTTGAACTCCCCGATGTGCCCATGGATGCTGGTTGGTTAGCATAATAAGAGATTTATGAGTTGAGCAATCTGATTTAGCTTACGTAGGGAGAATTAAGTTTGAACGCACTGGATGAAGTGCTGTCCTTTCCAGTATCGTCTACATCATATCTAGAGTCATGAGTCAAGAAAGCTGAAGCGTTGTCTGTTCAAGTCAGTGACGAACGAATGCGCTTGGCCTCTGAGCCACGTGAGGGTTCACACGCCATAACGGACATCGGATATATTCGGACCGGTCTGCGATTGGGCCTGGCCCACTGCGGAATTGGGCCAAGCCAAGGCTAAGCGCCGAGCGGCATGTCCCCGCGGAGACCCTATTTGGCTGGATGTTAACTAGTACTAGGCTAAGCATTTTATTCACAACACCAGCTCATCCTCTTGAAGTTGTACAGTAAGCATTTAGAGCAGCAATACACATATCACAAGTATATAAAGCACTATCTGTATTTTCGATCATCACAGACACCCTCATAATTATCTTCCCAACCTATTCTGTTGAAATCATTTTGGTTCTTATATCTTTCAGTTCCATCCATGAAATCCTTTATGCTATTAAATAAGGATAACAACAAGGTATCGTTCTCTCTAAAAACCACTGGATCCACGAAATCTAACATAGGATAGAATGTTGCATCCATGAATGGCGATCATCAAGTTATACCTATACAACTCTATCCGGAAAGTTTGTCGATCTCTTCAACGCCTGCGGTAAACAGCGCATTGTCCGTTGAAATTTCCCCTAGCCTTATTTATTTAATTCAGTCTTCTCAATCAAACGTATCCGTAATGAAAGGAAAAATATTCTCCACACCAAAGACACAACCTGTAACGGTGTGTATCCAGTCCTCAATGAATCGATTTTCATGTAACAATTATGTGTCTTGTCCTCTTTCGAAACAGGAAGAGATTCTAGAAGATGATAATATGGCATGGGGTCCCCCAAAGCAGAGAAAAAGATCGTAATAAAATGTATTCTTGCTCTGGAACACCGCATATTCATAGGAATTCATTAATGCAATGACCGTACTGTACCGCGCCCGGTGTTTGCCCGACCGAATCATTAGGCTACTTTTCGCCATAATTGATTCAAAATTACTCGTAGTAAATACAAGTGAGAAATAAGAGCAATACGTGATGACCTTGGACGCATAAATGCCATTAATCGGCTCACCATGGGTTGAGACCCCACACTGTTCATTCCGTGATTCCTTGACGTTCTGGCGCCTTCTTTAGAACGAAAGTGTTGCCGTTTCATCCTTAGTTCTCATGCTTTAAATTTACTTGCTAATGAAGTCATGTTCCGAGGCGAATTTCAGGATGGCCCTGGTACCACATATAGTCATGTTCAACTTTAATAGCCATGAATAAACCAGTAAAAGAAGGAGGATCCGATCATATTTCTCATGCTATGCTTCTCGGAACCAACAGGAAGGTGTGAACATCGGCGCTTGGGCTCCAGACTGATCTAGAGATGCATTCGCAAGCTTGTCATTCTTATCATGGATAGATGTACTGCACCCCGTAACAGCGACTCCCAGCCAGGACATCGTCACAAAGTGGTGTAGCCCATATTTCCCAAACGGGACTGTTATGGACGGAGTAACCACAACAGCCTTCCCGAAGCCTTCAAATTGCTCATGATGACAGATCAGCGTGTGTAGCGCTTTCGGCTTTGCGGACTAATGCATGAACCAAGTATCTATAAAGTCTCTTGACTCATATGTCCCTGTGTTCGCACCTCCACTGCTTCTGCACGACTAAACCCACGAGTTCTATTGGAATATCTTTTTGAAATGCATGAGAATGCAGGCTCCAATTCTGTCACCGACGGACATTCGGTACGAACGAAGATTCACATAGAAGGTCTGAATATTGGCTAACAGTATTCATACAGCATCCTGGCCACAGAAACATTTTTTCTGCCACTAAAGCATCTCTTCGGCAGAAAGTAGCCCGTAGTTTTGTAAGCATGAGTATTTACTATGCTTCCATAAAATAATTCCTCACCTTGCTCTTTGCTTACCACGGCAGGAAGGCATGTCGTCATCGACATCCAGCAGCAGTTTGAAAGGAGGAAAAACATTCCATATTGGAGGCCAGGTCAGAGCTACTTAAATGCACGAGTTCTCTAAGCACGCTGAACTATACTGAAAAGATGAAACCTATTAAGCCCGCCTATGTCCCAAAACAAAGTATCCCGGCTCAGTGTTTTTATGTTTACCAATGATTGTCTAGACAAAGTCGCACATCATTGTCATGTCCTATACATAGAAATAAATAGTAATAAAACCCCAGTGTTTGGTACATACGAACGCCTACATAAATATCTATTTAAGTTCAGGCTTTTCAACTTGTAGCGCGTGGTGGCACTTATTAGCTATCCCATCTGTTCCTGATTATTCAAATCTCGGTCGGTAGATGCACCGCGCTGTACAAACTTATTTCTTCGGATCAACCTTAAACTGATATCACACGCACTTAAGGCATTTCTTCCCTGAAGGAAGACATATCAGCGATATTATTCGATCCTTCAAGAACATGAACTCCGCGATAGTCCTAAATGGTGATTGACGAGATTGCGTCAGATTTTCCGGTTTAAAATTATTTTAATACTTAAGTTTTGGGCTGAATCCAAATGTCATATGGGAAAAAGTGCAAGATGCTTCTCTTTCACATAATCTTTTCAGAGTATAAAGAAGACCCAGAATGATGCTTGACGATTCAAGTGATAAGTAGTGACATTTTCGGAAGGGAAGTAGATGTCAATCGATAGATGTACCGCTCGGTGGATATGTAAAAGTGTCATAAGCAATACGGTAGACTATAACAACGCGATGAAGGGTAAACTTAAGCAGAGATCATGCTACTATATCAGCAATAGGCCGCTTAAAGTTTGCAGGTTCGGAGAGTCCAGTTTCCGTTTCGGCCGATGAAACTTGTATGTTTTACTTGACCAAAGCCTCTAAACCAAACAGCATCATACAGGACAAGCTCCGAAGTTGAGCCCGAACTGCCCGATAGAAGAAGTCTGCCAAGCCCGTAACACTGGGATTTACATTGGCTAATCTGAGAATAGCTACGGGACATGTCCTCGGATCACTAGAGTGAATCACATCAATCACCTCGAAGCGGTTGTAGAGGAAGCGCTTTTTGTGATTCTTCGTCAAGTTCGTCACATTAGCTCCCTCGTTCCTGGAAACGTAAGTCTATAACAGGTAGGATTTATGTTTCCTCGCACATGGTAAGCTGCCAAAAAACTTTCCATTATTACAGGAGGAAGGATGCATATGGGCTGTACGTCTATTTACAAATTGCGGTTTCTTCTGGGCATGCTGGCACGAGTTCCGAGTTCCACTTCACTTCTCACCTACTCTCATCTACACCACCGTATTTCTTACACTGAATACTCCACCGATGCCGATTTACTCCAAGCTCTGAGCCTCGGTCCATATCTATAGAATATGAAGGGTGCTGGGCATCCAATGACCAAGCAGATGAGTGCGAGGATGGAGTTTCCCCAACCTGCCAAGAGAACATACAACCGTGTCAGTGCCACCACGACAAGCGTTCTTTTAAGTTGCGCACCATCCCCCAAGGTTTCATACATATTATCTGCAAATAAAGGGAAACCAAAACCAGCCAACGCTCGGAAAGAAGAAACCCCGGCGATTGCGCTTGCAGCGTATAATGCATAGTTATCGACCTATATTAGTCACATCAGCTTCGATCGTAGATACATATGAGATTTCGGCATACTAACCAGGTATGTTTGAATGCAAGTCCAGTTTCCACCTAAATATACGTCAAATAAAATAGAGTCGATGCATAATAATTGCAGTACCTATTCCCATCGAAAAGATGAAAACTCCGAGATCTGAAGACCGTCGCTTAGTCTGAGATACAATGCAAATCAGATGGTCAAAACACACCAGGTATAAGCCAAAAAACACGGGCGTTTGCAGTCCATCCGTAGATAAGCAATCCGATTGGGAGCGTGGTTGCAGAGACCATCAAAAGAGGGAGTCTATTTTCCATTTCAGTACGTCATGGACAAGAATAGCGCAACTCCAATCATACCTCATCTCGGGAGTACCGACTCCACCATTCTTAGCTTTTAGTTTGCGATAAACTACGTTCAAAACTCTTGCCCCTGCCTGTCCACCGACTAGATGTAAGAAGTCAGAAGATAGTGTCGAGTGACCGCGGTCGAAGATGCGTTTACCTGTTGAGCCCAATGCGATTGCCAGATAGTGTATTCCGGCTATTCCTGTCGATTCACCGTATTGTTTGGTAAATACCTTTACAAAAGCTGAAGAAAATCAGTTTTGTGTGCTCGGAAGAGCTATGATAGATATGTCAAACTTACTGGTAAGACTTAAGTAGAGAACCCCATACAATACGGCCATATACAGAGCAAAAACCTGAACTATGGGCTCGGTAACGAGGAATATGAGGGGTTTCACCATCCCACGTGCCATTATAGCAGTCCAGTGTCGTTCGGGGCGTTCAAAGGCTGATCTTAGCTTCTCGTTCCCAGTTAGCTTGCGGAGATTTCGCGCCTTCCGTTTCAACAGTTCTGGAGCATAAGTTTCACGAAGAAATATCTGAAAGCTTTCTTCAGTCTCAGCTTGCAAATCAAAATATATCACGCACGAAGCCAGCAATCTGCAGTAAACCATCAGCAATGCTGACGCTCCAAAACACCCACTGCCAATGGGCACGTTGGGCTATCCAGCCACCTACTAGGGGACCTGTAGAAGGCCCGACTAATGGAGCCAGCGAATAAATACTCATAGCCATCCCACGTTCTTCTGGAGACCAAAGGTCGCCAACAACACCGCCACCTAATGACTGAGGTGCAGCGCCGCCAAATCCAGCGAGAAAGCGAAAAACAAGCATCTGGGTCGGTGTTTTTGATAAGGAGCATAAAGTGTTGAAAACTATTGACCGTGTTTAAAACCATGACTGCTACAGAAACCTTGCTCAACTTACTGAGAAACCAAATATTAGATATTTGCAAAATTAAGAGCCGACCATAAAGCTCAGATAGCGGACCCCAAATTAAAGGCTATCAAGGTATCAGCATCAAGGACTGTGATTAAAAGAATTAACATACTCCGAGGGCATATGCAAGTACAAAGATCGATAGTGTCATATTTTCTAAAATGGATCCAGGGGGGATGTTGAGCGTTTCTGAGATTTGTGGCAAGGAAGGAGATGATATGGAGGAAGCAACAGGGCTGTTATGAACCATAAGTATTTTGTTAAAATAGATCGGCATACCACCAGCGCATACCTGATGAATGTAAATAGACTAACGACGAGAGTAACAACCCACCGTCGTTTATTATTCCAATTGCGAGGGTTTTCAGGATCATCGGAGCTATCCCAAGTAATAATAGAGGTGGTCTCCTTAGATAAGGCATCAATATCATTTATAGTCGGTGAGCTAGCTCTTGTTGTCGACGGTAGTCTTGATTCTGTGCATTCAGGGGAAGGAGAGGTCGAATGATATTTCTCGAGATCAACCGAAATTCGTGGTGTAGAGAAGGGGGATTCATTAGTGTTTTCTAAGAACAATGGTCAACACTGCTAATAGTAGTAAAGATCACGAGTAACGCTCACTTGCGTCGGGGATGGATGCTTGTAATCGAGCACTGTATGCGTCAGAGGGATCTTCTGCGGTGGTCATTATATTCGGGTGGGGGTATTACGGAAGTGGAGAAACGATCAGCAGTTAAGTGAAACTTGGAACGCCTTTAATCCTCTTATCCCAGTCCTTTACGGCCGATACCTTGGCTGCAGCTGAAGCATGGCCATTGGTGGATACAATCTCCACCCCAAAAATAAATAAGTTAAATCTGCGCAGCACTACCAAGTAATCTTGTATGAAAGGATGGGCTGTCAGCATCTCACGCGTAGGCATATTGGCGTCAACGAGCCCTATGAAACGAGTTACAAAATTGCGCCGTGGAGATGAAACGACGTATTTGGCCTGTATACACTGGTTATCTGCTCAGAATTGCCTCAGTCTTCTTTGTTTTCTCGTTCCACGTTTCTTAGTTGGAGCTGGTGCGTAGTTTAGACTGGGAATTGTGAATTGCCAACACATGTGGATTCTTCATACCGGAAGCAACAATATCTATCTGATTGCCAAGAGGAACCAAATGGACGGCAAAGATAGCGTGTATAACCTGTAGCGATCGAAGGTGGATGAAAATGCTCCCAGCATAGTAGGAAAGCGCCTGAATGGAGGTTCAAGTTTACACATGAATGCTGCGGTGGGCGTATCATGAAGTGGGATTTTCGCCCGTGGGTAAATTGACGTTGCCACAAAGCAACCGCAGATTGAAATTTAGGCAAGGCCAAGGCAAATATGTCACAAACCACAGTAACGCGTGACGAACACTTTCATTCACAAATCTCTCCCACAACTAAAGTCTAGCGGAGCTGTTCAAGCATATCCTGCCATCTGAAACCCCTAGTCCCTAACGTAGACGAAATTTTAGAGCGCTAAAGGGAAAATACTCTTCAAATGTGCGCTGTTCTCCCGTCTCCAACCAAAATCGCGTCATCGTGGTCCTCAAGTTTGCGCAAATAACATCTCCACTGCCGTCGAATCTTGTACCTCGTCTTCCTTAGGAGCCCCCACGTTTTTCCGCACGCCTAGACGAGAACCATCTATTGTGAATTCTTCAACTGTAGCCTTCGGTGTCTGATCAGTGATGATGGTTATCCACCTTGAGTGGGAGAACTCACTGGGAGTCGCTGGGCCCTCTGCATGATTGGCAGCTATATTTGGATTTCTTACTGACAAGCCTGAAAATTCCTCCCGATATAGGGTCCTTGAAGTTAACAGAAATATGCCTAGTTTCTTATTTTTGCCGTGACGCTCTTGATTCTAGAATGTCTTCTTGCGATTCGCAACCACATCGGTATCGTCAACATGCTCCGTTCCGAATCATTGCCTTTTGACTCTTGTTCTTGAACTTCAAGATGCAATCTTTGTCGTTCTTAATATTTTCGTGGTTTTCCGAGGAACTGTCTCCCATGTCACTCCACTCCACGCCGCAAGGTGCCCAGGCAATGGATCACTTCTAAAGAGGTTGTTATCAAGCGAAACAGCGGATATGACTTCCGCGGATTCTCCGTCCCACAACGAAGGCGATGCAGGAAATTCATGGAAGAAATTTACCTGTTTCTTTCTAATCAACGTGTAACCTGACCCTTGGCGCTACCAGCGACGCGGGAAAATATGTGATTGGAGCCTGCAGAACGAAGTCACCCATTCTCCGGGTCCTGTACCTGGTCCTCGTTATTGGTTATGGGGGAATCCATGGTAATGGCGCCAAGTGGTTTGGCCCAGGATGTGGGTCTTTCCTACACTTCATCTCACGATGGTGCATGTGCTATGAGCGGATACTTTCAAGGGCACCATAGTCGTCATGTCCAATATCATCAATGCTACTCCGCACTGTCTACGGATCGTGTATGCTTTGCCAAGAAGACGTCTTTTTACGACTGCGTTATTCGCTGCGGAAGGATCCATCGCTCTTCTGATGGCCATAACTGTCTTATCATAGCTGAGAATCCAACGATTCATTTGACAACACAACACAACCATTCTTGCTACCTTGTCGATATTTAAGAGAGCTGATTCGATATCCTCAATCCACCAAACGAATTCTTCCACCCTTTAGCCGTCACAACACGTAAACACACAACACCATAACCGTCCATCTACTCTCAGCTGTCGACAATGCCGATGCTGTAGGTATCCATTTCTCTAACTCAGACACTTCCGTTGGCTGATTCCACTTCTCTAGAGCTGACCCGTCTTCAAAATATCTTCCTTATCCTACCGTGCCATTTCCTGCGGATTATGTTCGCAAGTGGCCAGCTCAGCGGAGTACGGCCTCCCCAACTTGGCTATCGACTGACCTTCGCGACGGCAATCAAGCTCTTGTGAATCCCATGAATAACCAGACGAAACTAGAGCTTTTCAGGTTAGTAAACTGAGTTGCCTTGAGTATATGCAATTAACAACCGGAAACTACAGAACTCTAGTCAAGATCGGTTTCAAAGAAATCGAAGTTGCATATCCATCTGCCTCAGAGCAGGAATTCAAATTTGTCAGATCCATCATTGAGGAAGGCGAAGTCCCAGACGATGTCTCTCTCCAGGTAAGATTACTGTGATACTTTCTATTTCTGGTTTCTTTTTTTGTACGAAATATCCTCTATGTATAGCAGCGATTGACTCTCAAAATAGGTCATCACCCCCGCTCGGGCTGACTTGATTACTCGCTCAATCCAGTCATTGGCCGGATGTAAGCGGGCCATCATTCACCTGTATAATGCCGTATCGCCAGTATTCCGCGAAGTCGTTTTCCGTAATACTCAAGAACAGACTATCGAGTTAACTCTGAATGCCGTTCGTATTGTCAAAAAGCTTACTGAAGAAGAGACCGCTCGTTCAGGTAAATTTTCGTCAGTTAACATCCCTCCTTCATTTTCTAACTTGTACCAGGAACTCACTTTACACTTAACTACTGTCTTGAGACGTTCTCACAGACAGAGCCGGAGTTTGCCGTAGAGCTCGCAAACAAAGTACTTGCAGAGTGGGGTAAAGCCACGCCCGAGAACAAAATTATTTTTAACTTGGCCGCTACGGTTGAATGCGCCCCTAGCAATCACTACGCGGATATGGTTAGTATCCCTGGTTGTTGCGAAATGCCGATATTCATGCTGACACATATTAAAGGTGGAATACTTCAGCACGAATATTAGCCAACGCGATAGCGTGCTCGTCAGCATTCATCCTCACAATGATCGAGGTTTGTTGCTATCTTCTATCTCGACATCCCAAGTACTTACATTATTGTATCATGTTAGGCACTGCAGTCGCAGCCGCCGAACTTGGTCTCCTTGCCGGAGGCGATCGTATCGAAGGCTGCCTCCTCGGTAACGGCGAACGCACCGGAAACGTCGACTTGATCACACTCGCCCTGAACATGTACTCTCAAGGAGTCTCCCCCCAACTCGACTTCTCCAACCTCTCAGACATCGTCTCTCTCGTATGCCGCTGCAACGAGATGGCTATCCCAGTCCGGTATCCCTACGCCGGCCAGTTGGTCTTCTCAGCGTTTGCAGGTACTCATCAGGATGCGATTAAGAAGGGTCTCGACGCGCAAGCTAAGCGCTGGGCTGAGGTCGAGCGTACAGGTGAAGGTGTAAAATACTGGGCTATGCCATATATCCCTCTCGATCCCAAAGACCTCGGATACGGGTATGAAAACCTTATCAGGGTCAGCAGCCAGAGCGGAAAAGCCGGCACTGCCTATGTCATCAAGCAGAATTTGCTTCTGGACCTCCCAAGGCGGATGCAGGTTTCCTTCTACAAAGTTGTGCAAGAGGAAAGCGAGCAGTCTGGGAAGGAGATGACTGCTGCTTTGATTACCTCCGCTTTCAACAAAACTTATTGTCTCGACTCGAAACCCGTTGGCCGCCTTTTCCTCCAAGCCTACCGCCTCTTCCCTCTCTCACCTTCTACTCGCGAGCCGTCTTCCCCAATGTCAGATTATTCTGACGATCCTGTGCTCCTGACACCTCCCGATGAAGATCAGAGCTTAATGCGTTTCGAAGGGGAGATTTCCGTCGACGGAGCTAAGCGCACGATCCGCGGCGACGGCCGTGGCCCCGTACGAGCGGCACTGGATGCCCTGCGCAGCGAACTCGAACTCGAGCTGAATATCGGCGAATTCTCGTTCCAAACCATCAACGCTGACAACTTACCCCACGCCAAATCAGTTACTTTCATCGAGCTGTCGCATCCCGGAACATCCGCATCCAAGTCGGGCGCAGGAAGCGTATGGGGTGTTGGGATCTCTTCGGACTTGACTACCTCGAAGTGCCGCGCAGTAATCAGCGCTGCAAATGGTCTGGTCGGGGAGAGGAAGTTCCCTCGCGCCAGGATGATCTTCAGTCCTCGTCCTACTCTTTCTCGCCAGGGCGACAGCTGGATCTCTGAAGTGAAACTGCGTGCGGGTCGCCTGCTTTCCAGTTATCCATCTGAAACCGAGAAACGAGAAACTTTCAAAGTCGAGACTTCTATGTAATTGCTTTCCTCTTTGGAAGCAGAATAAGTATACGGAATTAAAACTATGTACAAAATATAATAGCTCACGATAGTAATATTCTTCTTAAACGATCATTTGTAAGTTAGAGAGCCTATTTTTCTCAATATGTATGCTACGATATATGTATCGGTATCCCAAGAAGGCCACGTCCTATTTGCAAATTGGTGTAGATCCTTTGATGCATATGGCGCAATCCTATATCTTTTATTCCGATCACATGTTTTGAAGACGCCCACTAATTTTCTCCCCTCTTTTGATCATAGCCTTCACGACACTTTAGTATCCGTTATAAATGGTAGGTGCAGTATGTATACGTCTGGAAAATGATTATAAGTAGGAAAACTTGAGCACTCCCCAACCATAACATCATGGATGACGGCGATATCTTCACATGTTGATACAGGTAGCAAATTAGTTGTGCTTTGCATGTTCTCGGCGAATATGACGCGAATATCAGACAGAATTCAGGATCACGAGCGTTGGGGAGAGTGAGAAAGTCCGGAAGATAGTTAGCTCAGACTACTTATCAGATAACCCAGGGGCGTGGGCAAAACCATAAGTAACATTCTCTGGCCATTTCTACGAAATACTTGGCGTATAGATTGTGAAGCATCCGGCTTATATCGAAGATAAAATGGTTAGGCTACCGTCGAATTATCAAAGTTCGTCGCAGCTGCAACATGGAAAGTCGAAGTCAAGGTCGAGAATTGCGGATGTATTTATCAAGGGGGTGCCGGGATTGGAAAAAATGACCGTATGTCGAATTGTAATGTAAATGAGGATGGGAAATCGATTTTTGAAGGTCCTGAGGCAGTAAGATAAAAATTAAGCTAGATATTGGCTGTTTTATATTCATGGGAACTTTTTTTGCCTTTTTTCTTTTCGACTTATTGATCCAATCCGCATCTTTTTCGAAAAAATTGTAGTGACTTCTGGACTAATTATCACGTGATATTTTCTTGTATAGACGCATTTAATACATATATAGTAATTGGTGCCTGAAACATAAAATCTTGTACATCTCGCCCAAATTTCGTGATATTACTTCCAAACCTTCAGAAATCGATTTCCCATCCTCATTTGCATCCAAATTCGACATATGGTCATTTTTTCTAATCCCAGCACTCCCTTGGTATTTATAGTCAGTTATGTGATGATGTTTATCAACGCCAAGAAACATGTTCGAGGTTGCCATGCACTACTGACACTCCACTATTTTACAGGGGGGAATATATTAGGAAAATGCATTTAAGCATGGATAAATATTTCCACACATTTTCCCCGAAGTAAAATATGAGGAGATATTTATCCATGTTTCAATTCATTTTCCCCTCCTGTAAAATAATGGGGTGTCAGTAGTGTCAGGCGTTATCTCCGTATCCGTCTCG
Source organism: Nidularia sp. FH-822889 (assembly GCA_036937115.1). NCBI lineage: Eukaryota > Fungi > Basidiomycota > Agaricomycetes > Agaricales > Nidulariaceae > Nidularia > Nidularia sp. FH-822889. The sequence continues at coordinate 721 of JASFDF010000401.1, read as the reverse complement.
ACGTTCAAGCCCAGCTCGCCCTTGCACTAATATCGAGCCAGTCGAGAGTCCGAAGTTGATCATCGTTTGCTTGTGTACATTGTAAATAAGGATATAGATTCACACACTCAACGCAAGTATCATCCATGTAGAAATCCAATGATTAATACCGTCCTGGAATACTCCCTCGACCAGCATAACTTGAACGTCCGGCTCATGGCCACCTTCTTCCAGCTACTCTATATAGGTTTCGACTTAGATATTCTCCGGAATCGAGCCAATAGATACAATTCTCTTCTTGCAGTTGTCGAGGGTTTGTGCACTGACGGCAACTGGACTACTACAAAATTCAATGACGATGACTGAATACGTCAAGCCCGACGTCGCATGGGCAGCCACGGCATCCGCCCCAAGTAGCATTACATATAAAAATGGCAGTCGACTGGATTCTGTGCGTCTCGTTCAGCATTGCCCTCTGCATGAAGCGTACAGTATAATATTTTATTAGCAGTATTCCTTATATCATAGAGTACGCATAGTGTCGTGTATCTCACGAAATGCCCCTGTTTGAACAGCTTTACAATACGCACGATGCCTGAGCTTCCAATCTAACGTATGGTACTTTATAGAGCAATAACCAACGCTGCGACACCCTAAGCATTGTAGGCCTTTGGTCAGGTATTTGATAAAGGTTTTGACCGATGATTGAAATCCGAGATTAGTAAGGTGTGTATTTTTTTTT